>CM021101.1:605840008-605907137 GCA_007115665.2 Sequoiadendron giganteum
GAGCCCACTTCTCGTGAAGGTGTCATATCATGCTTTGTTTAATGTCGAAACACAGAAACACCAGACATCCCACATCATTTATTTGCTTTCCAGACATCCCACGTCATGTATTTTCTTTTATCCATTGGAATTTTGTTTTGAGATGGTTGATATAACATACTCGTAGTCCCCCTATTTCACATAAACATAAGCACATAGGACTATTTTCTGTCCATCCCTCTGCTTCTTCTTATGCTACAGCCTATCAACAAAAAATCTAGAAATTCCTTCTTGCCAGAAAAATATTGTCAATTGTCACTATTTTCTCTCCAACCACACTTGCTCAAGGCAGGACTCCAGCTCACACAGAGCGCTTGTTTATTTTGTAACAACTCACAAAAGACCTATTCTTATTATTTTGGTATTTGAAGTTTCTTAGATAACCCCCCTTATAATTAAGCTCCTTAAATCAAATCCTCTTACATAAAACTTATATAAGACTCTTTTCCCTTTGAACCAAATGGGCAATTTAATTGGAACAAACATGCCATTTTAGATTGTATTTTGGGGTCAAACAAAATCATAAAACACAAAATTGAATAGGTAATTAGTGCTCTTTATAAGAATTTTTAGAAATATTAATTTAATAATATTTTATTTAACATTAAATATTTTTCTTTTTAATAAAATTGATTTCTTACAAAAATACTAAATTGTATTTAAGATAATAGGAAAAATAGTAAATGATCATAAAAACTATATAAAAGATTGATGTTTTTGTTTCAATGTATATAATTCATGGGTATACAAAAAGGTGAAATTAATAATAAATTATATTTTCTAACAAAATAGAAAATTCCTAATCCTATATATTAGTGTCAAGTATCTACGTTTGAGAAATAATGAAAATAGGTTACTCAAAGTATATATTACAAAAAATGTTACTGATTCAAAAATAAAGAAATAATAAAAATATAATAAATTATTTATTTAAAATTAATCACATATGATAATGTTTTATTTTTAAATTTTTTAAAAATAATTATCATTAAAATCAAAATCAAAATATCAAAAATAAATTGCTTCCACCATCTGAAATTCTTAACATTTTGATTGTTATTATTGATTAAATATAATGAATTTAGGAAAATGCTAATTTTAGTGGGCCCTTAAAGCTAAAAATGTGGTACACATTATTATGCTAAAATTGGTTAACAAAAGGGATTTGAATATTTAGCTCTAAAGTTTAACTGAGAAAATTTTGTAACATATATTGTTTGATGATTCATCCACACATCCACACATCCATAAATTATCTTTATATCAAATGACTCCATTATTTCTACGAAATTAACTATTTTATACATTAGATAAATTTTGTGGCTATGGATATGATCTTGATAGCTATGGATCCAAACCATGTATCTAGAAATGAGCGTATAACTCAATATTTTTAAAAATTGTTCACCTTGGCTATCTATATACAGTGATTTTAATAAACAATTGCAACGTTTGATGTGCTAGACATACAAAAAAAAAATTAACTCCCCTCCTTTTACTTAGTTAAACCCTTGGATTAATTTAATAATTTTGTCTATTCTATCTATTTATCAAGGATTAGTCGTAATTCTCCATTTCAAGGTTGAATGATATTGATCTATTCAATAATACAATGCATTATTCAAGCTTCATATTGTGAGGAAATGAAAAGTATGATTGATAAATTTGTGTAATGCACACAAGATAATTTCATATAGTTAATGCATTTTTTAAGAGGCATGGATCATAAAGATTTTTAGTATATGAATCATAAATAGGGGATCAATAAAATTTGTTACATGTTTTCATCTTCTAAAGATCTATAGGTGAATAATATCAATCAAATGCATGTGTAGTGGTAGATATTCTTGTTCAAAATATGGTTGAGGCATATGAGATCATATGTTCAAATTACAACATCAATGTTGGCAAATAATTTTCATAAATTAACCATACATTCTCATAGACTTGATATCTAACACAAGAATATTTTGCATCTTCTTTTATATTCATTTCTACATTTGTACAAATCGTCTCTACATGTGCTACCATTGAAAAACATTTAATTGCTTTCATTTTATACATAAAGCTATCTCTCAACCTAAATCCTTAAAAAAGAAATAATACGCAAACACATAAACACTGACGTACTAAAAGAAAAAAGAAATCTGCATACATATTAATGAAGGTTAACCTATGAGAATACTTTTTCTCGTAACATAATTACAACCCCTTTTAAACATTTCTAAATAATATCAGTTATAAAAACGAAGAAGAAACAAAATAGATGAAGATCATGTAAGTAAACAATAAAGTAAAACTAGATGCATTGCACAAGTTTGAATTTGAGTGCAAAAGAAAAATCTATTGATAAATCCATGATTGCAAACTTGACGTAGACTTCACAGCCTTGATGTTTGACATAATACATATCAAAAATCATTTTATTAATAGAAATGTACCATTTCTAAACATCCACAACTCAAAATTGTTAAAAATTGACTAGTATCGAATTTAAAATTAAGACACGCCTTCCTTCTTTTGACTTGAACAATTTCGTCAAGGTTATGAATACGCGTGCCCTCAAATTTCCCCGAGGTTGGAAGATTTGTCCCGTGTCACTGTTTATTTTTTAATTTTTTAATATTGAATACCCTGTGTCATTGTTAAATTCAACAATTTCGTCAAGGTTATGGATACACTGGCCCTCGATTTATAACTGTGACAAAACACGATAGGTATTGTCTGGAATTCTTCCCACCCCATAATACTTGGATTAATTTGTCTTTTTTTGACTTCGTTATTCAGACCTGATTTTTTTTTCAAATAGCAGATTTTTTGTTCATAGTATAACAGTTCACTTTTAAGATGGGCTTATCAGACGGTTCTGGCTACGCTTTTACAAAAGGTTGTGAGATTGGTGAAGTTTCCGGCTGCATGATCGGTTTCATCTTCACTCTGGGGATACTTGCATATGGCTGCCTTCCAATTGTAGTGATTGGAGCAGATGTATGGAGCGCATTCAGGAAAAAGAAGCATTGGATTCCAGCAGAGTCTCTGGTTCTAGGTGCTCTTGCTCTTCAATTTGTCGCACTCCTTAAAATCTCTTTCGACTTTTCTCGCGAGTACTATCATCATTACGACTACGGTAGTTATACCGTGGATAACTGTGGCGTTTTATATAATTTTGCTAATGATGGGCTCCATGTTCTAAGTGGGAGAGTGAGTGTTTGTGTGTTAATGGGGTGTTTGTTGCCAGGAGTTGCACGCCCTCTTTCTGCATCTTTGTGGTCTGACATGGCCGCGCTTATCATAAGCTCTTCAATCTTTCTATTCCATGCAATTGACAAACGTCATAATAATAGTGTCAATTATATTTCTGGTTCTTATTTTGGGTTCTGCTGCTCTGGCTTCTGTCACTATTCCTCAAATTATCTCTCTTAAAATACCTACAATTTTTCCTCCTCCGAATTTGCATACACAATTTGGATGGGAAAATGTGGAAGAACAAGTAACCAAAGCATGGATTGTGGTTCGCACTTCCGATCCTCAGTATATAATCACTAGATCAAGTCTCAGTTCATCTGTAGCGCTAGTCATTTGCACTTGCAATGGAGTTTTGGTCTGTCAAAAATTGGTCTTTGCAAAAGATTCTCAGTGGGATATTTTTTCTTCTATTGAAGGCGGCCTTCGTTTAGCGGTGATTGTGATGGGTTCTCTTGTTATATACTGGAGATGCATTACACAAGTGGTGTACTGCCCAAAAAGTTTGGAATGGAGGTGTTCTAGTTTCTCACAATATTTTCAAATTGAGCATTTTTGGAAAAGTCATTTGTTAGGGTTGATGCGTAGCTCCAGAGACCATGGACAACTTGATAGAAGTTGCCTACTAAAAGTAATTTTAAAGCTGTGCAGAGTCATGAGATTGCATAAATTATTACGTGTGCTTTATTGGCTTCAGATGTTTTCTATTCTTCTTAGCAAATTGTGTTGCTTATTGTCACAGTTGTTTCTTTCCAACAAATATTTTGGCAAACTTCTGATGGGTTCAGCATATGAAGAATTTTCCAATTTATATAGATCAGAAAGTCGATTAGGAGAATCCTCTGACTACCGTAAATACTTCAGGGCATTGGTAAATATGCAGAGCGAAAATTCTGCTGGACTTTGGATAGCCAACCGAAAATCCATTGGGCAAGTAAAAAAGCGGATGGAAAAAGGGGAAGAAGAGGGAAAACAAAGTGGTGACTTGATATCTTTGCTCCTGGAAAAGTCTTCGCCCGATTTCTGTGGTGAGAATTTTGTGAAACCCCAAAATGATTTTTTCAACAAATTAGAAGTGGAAAGAGAATTGGATGTTCGCAAGTGCTCTTGGAAAATGACAGCAATCTCAATAATTGTTGTGATCATCGAACTTTCTGCATTTACCCATGATGAGGCCAAGGCCAAAATTATGTTGAAGAGAAGTATTGAAGCTTGCTCTCAAGCATGGAATATCATGGAGGTCGTGGAAAACAATGCCAGTGAAACCTTTGCACTTAGCGTAGCAGCCGATGAAATCTTCCAAAACCTACAGAAAAGACACAAATGGCTTGAATACAGTCTTCCACTGAGCAGGTTAGTTGACAAGTCCCCTGCAGCCGCTAAAGCAGCGATCCAAAATCTTGCTGAGAAGGGCAAAGAAGTAGCCAATCAGTACTACTCGAGCAAGCCCAGTGAGGCAATTGCAGGTTACAACCTGTACAGGATCGGAAGGGTAAGCATGAATCAAGATCATCAGTTTAATAGTGTGGAGGAAATTTCTGATAGAATGTGTAGAATGTTGGCAGATGTGATGGGGTCTTGCTGTGTAAAGGCGGCTGGTGTAATAATGGAGGATTGCAAGAAACTGGCAACTAAGTCCGACGAAGAAAGCATTTTAAAAATTGCAAGAGTAGCGGGAAAAGTGAAGGGAGTGAGCGAAAGTGTTGGGTGGACATTAAAATGGAGCTCAGACGCAGAAAGCACCTCCATTAACACCTCACTGGCAAGAGATGAAACTCCTGCTCTTAGAAGGTATCTCACTTTTCAGATCGGATAGATGGTAACTTCTATTTTCTATGGCCGGTGTATTCAAAACCTGACTAAGAAATTGTTACAATTCGACACTGGCACGTGACCAGTCATCAGACCCCAGTTTTTCACTCTCCATATGAGCCAGCTAATGATGTTCAATCCCGTACTCATTCACGGGATGGAAATATGTTTGAGATACAAAAGTTCATCCACGGTTACTTGTGTAATCTTACCAGGGTTAATTTAATCGATGATAGTTGGGATTGATAACTAGATAATTGTAATTGTTATTTTAAAAAATAAATTATAAAGAAGGAAGATTTCACTTAGTTTTAAATTTGATAATAGTCAATAATGTTGTAAGAAAAAAATAAGTGTTACTTTTAACTTTTATTTCATAGATTTTGTAGTCAAAGTATTATGGCAATTGAAGAAATGAGTGTAGAAAATTGTTACACTTTATGTTCATAATGAAGGCGAATTATTTTATCAACCATCTTCAGCGTGGAATACAATTTTTCTTAACTTTCTTCTCTTTTTATGCAAAATACAATAAAAATATTTGAAATCAAGTCTAATAATTTTAGTTCATGTTATTTGGACATCTTTAAGCTAAAGGTGTTGCCTCTGTGAGAGGAGAGAATTAATTTTGGTTAGTGATAGTTAATATTGTTTGAATACAATGCAAGTTGGTAGAAAAGTTGTGTCATCAAATTTTCTATAAAGTTCTTATACACATAAATTGGCATTAAAACGAAGAAATTTGTTCTAGTGTATTTTTAGTGTTGGATGATTGCAAGATTGGCAAACCTTAATTTATGACAACTTAAAAATTCTCTTTGAGGGATTGTCCTAAATGTTGATTACCTCTAGAATTTGTGGTAGCTGTGCTTTTTTATTTCTAATCTCTTGTTCTTGATAGCACCTATTTCCATTTGCTACATTCCATTTCATGCTAGTTGCTCAAGTCCACTTTATTGTTTCATGTTGTGGTGGCTATTCTAAGGATCATCCATGTTGGAATGCAGGCTTTGTTTCAACCTTATAATTTTGAATATACTATTGTGTGTCATGCTTTTGATTGTGATGTATTACTTATTATGCTCGTTGGCTTTTCCTTTAAGTTTTTAACTTCACACTATGCCACAAACCTATTGTGTAGTCTACACAACACACCCCATTTTACAATTGAAAAAATATGAACCCCTTCCTTCTATTGGACATTGCTTATCATGTACCAATTTGCAAGTTCTAGTAGGTCTCCTAGGTCTCATATTAATATTTTAAAGGGTAAAATTATTCTAGAAAATGATTAAGAGTTGAGGATCTTGAATCCTTTATTTCAAAATAGAAAAATCCATGCATTGCAATGGAAGTTTTGAATCTGAGAATCCTAAATGTATTATTTTGGTCGAGTAGTTGAAAATCAACTCAAAATAACACTAATTATCTTTTGAAACAACTTCAAATCAACTAAAATTAAAAAGTTATAGGCTTCGAGAACTTTTGGTTTCACCAAACCTAATATTTTGTAGATAATGTTCCTTATTCAGTAGGCATGTCTGCAAAAATATGGTATCTTTAATTTTTCCACAAAACACAAAGAAATCATATTGTAACTCAATGTCGTCTTCTATAAGATAAAACTTTTCCTTTGTCTAGACTCAAAACTTTATTAAATCTTGTTTTATCTTGAACAAAAGTTAGGCATCTTACCGAACCGAACATTTGAGTTCAAGTGAAGATCCACTTTGACCACCCAGAAAGTTTAATATGAAGTTTTACTTTTCTCATAAAGTTTGATCTTTCTGAATGTTACTAAACCAGACATAAATACTTTGAACAGATCCAGATGCAATCGCAATGATTTTGCCTGCAAAATATCACTAAACGTAATAATGGTAGTATTGATCATGTAATGACACTAATTGAATGTAATATCATATTTGGTTGTAGTTGCACCTATCCCAAACAAAAATATGATTAATTTTATGGATAATTTCACACTTACAAAACTCAATACCTTACATCCATAATTTCCACATCGGGTAAGAATGCCCAAATTTTTGGTATCAACATTTTTTCTTGTAAATATCTAGTAACACTTCCTTAGTGAATAAACATGATTACTAGTGTAAACTGATCACAAAAAAACAAATTTAATTCATAAAAAGCCAATTTCATTACTTATAGGTTTTGCAGATGTTTGTATGCCTATTGAACCAAACTTTGAATCAAAGGGAAACACTAAGAGGGAAATTAAGGGTATATATTGTTTTATTTCAAAAAATTATATATTTGATAAAAAGTGATTTGTTTCCCATGCAAGTATGAAAAGTTCGGCCAAGTTGAGACTTGGAGTACAAATCTAAGTATGTCATCTTTCAACCAGTGAAGAAGGAATGTTCCAACATAGAATATGATAAAAAAATACCATACCCACTAGTTGTTACCAATTATATAGAGAATTGACATGCCATAGGATATATGAACTTGATGTAGAATTCCTTATGGTTTTTTGTGGAGATTCTAAGTGTTATTAGAATGGACAAATTTTGGGACAATTATTGATCAGTTCAAACATATTTAGTATCAAATTTTTCTAGAAGATTGTACAATACTCTATCTACTAGTTGTTTCCAATTATCCATATAAGGAAATCTTGTCACTTGTCACATGTCTTGTTTGGTGTTGATTGATTTAATAGGGGATTTTGATAGTTTCATAACCGACCTTAGGCCTCGAATCTATAAAAAGGCCAAGGATTATTCATTTTTAGAGGATCAAAAATTGTTGAAGTTGTGGAATTTGAATTGGAGAATTACCAATCTATTTTTCACCTCTTGTTTTTTTGTTCACTTTCAATAAACACTTATACATTTTATAGATACTTGTAAAGCTGAAGTAGATTCAAAGGTCATTTTAGATCATAAATCTTGTATATGAAGTTATAAGTTGTTCATTTTGTGAAATAATCAAATTGTTGCACTAGCCTTGAGTGCATTTGAAGCTATTTTTTTTATGAATGGTTCTTCTTTCAAAAAATTCACTATTATGTATGTAGTTGTAAAGAAATCTAGTGAAGTACTAATAGCTCTTACTTCAATTTACATTTATTTCAATATTTTCTTGCTCAATATTTGAAAACCATAATTTTCTTTAAAGCTCTTTGCTTACCTTAATCTTTTACATTTTCTTTATCAAGCATTAATGAATATTGGTATTAAGTTATTTTAAATGGTAAATTTCATGATGAAATATTCCTCATATCTAGTAAGTAGATGTCACAAGACATAAGTCCCTCTGTGAAAACAATAAAATACAAGAAACCTTGAGTGAACCAAGCATGTCAAGATCTAACATTCTCGAGCCTTGGGATAATTAATTCTTAATATAATTAGTGATCTTTCAAGAAATATAGGTTTTGTTGTTCAAATCTATCTATATTTAATGTGTGACCAATATTGCCATCAACAAACTCTTATACCTAAATGCACAATTTTTAATATGTCTTACACTATTTTTCTATTATTGATTCTTTTAAATACTAAGTTGTGTTGTATATTATTTTGCAGCATAATTTAAAAATTATTTATGTTGTGTCATGGTTTATTCTTCCCTATAAGGATAAAAAATATCTACGTACTCTTTGTTTTACATAACATGCTATAATGCTAGGCTACACCATTCATTTTTGGCTTGGGATATGTGTTCATGCATAGGTCCTTCATCCTCACTAGATTTATTTTCCATGCAATTGCAACTTTTTTTGTTGGATTTGCATATTATTTGGTATCAAATTTTGCATTGGATTTTAATTTCATTAATTATGCACTGATTATAACTTCCATGCATATATGTTACATATACATGTGAGCTTTGAGTTTCTAGGCTATATACTTTATTGGATATATGTTTGCATATGCTAGCTTATATTTCACAATAGAACTATATTTCCACTTAGAGTCACTCCAAACACAATAAGCTACCTTTTCAAACATATGTAGGCTCCTTCCATACCTTATATCATCCTTGTAAATTATTGTACATCCATTTTAATTTTAATTGTATAATTTTTGTGTAAAACTAAACTTCAAATATGAGAAATGTTTTATACCACTTATAGTATCTAAGGGTTTCAAATTTTAAATCAATTTCCAAATATATAATATAGTACCAAACTAAATATAAACCATAGGAATATAGATATAATGCATATCACATAATTTATATTATTCTTATATCTATATATCAAAAGAGGGTATTTGAATTTGATAGTTTTTATATTTGGATATATTTATGGAAATTCTATGAAAAATGGAGAATGATATAATGATATATAGAAAAAATGATGAAGGATATATAGAGATATATGGAAAATAGAGAGGGTGGAGGGGGAAGAGAGAGGAGGGTGTGGGTTGAGATATAAATAAGAAGGGGGAAGAGGTGAGAGAGATGGAGATAGAGGAATAGCAAGAGTTGGAGAGAGAGGTTTCTAGAGAGTCACATTGAAAGAGAGAGAAATAGAAATAGAGAGATCTAGAGGGATACAAACATATATGGAGAGAGGTAGGGAGACAAAGTAACAAAGAGGGGGATAAAAAAGAAGAATAAATAGAGTTAGAGTGATATAGAGGTATAAGGATAGAGAGAAAAGAAAGATATAGAGATATAGAAAGATAGAGAAGGAGAGAGGGATCAAAGGAATCCTTACTCTCTAGCCCCTTCCTCTATAATTGGAGGAGAGGGATCTCTACTCTAGAACTATTCCCTTGAATAACTAGATATACAATAGGGTGGTAGATATAGGGTTGAGGAGTGGATCAAAGCATACGAATCAATCCTTATTAATTGTAGGGCCCCATTATATTTAAAAGGTCCCACCCAGATCCACCTTGATGTATATAATTCAAGAGGGATAAGACAAGAGGAAATAAGTATGATTGATACCCATCCTTTTATATAGTTTTTTGTAGGGTTGTAAGGGAGAATTAAACTTGTAGATATTTTCAAATGATTAATAGTCAATTTATCACATATATAGTAGTGATGCCATCATTTACTATAGTGATAGTCTAGTATCACTACTAGAGTATGTGATACAATGTGGATATTTTTTAGAATAAGAGCTATAATGGGAGGGAGATAAGTAACCCACCTACACTCTCTACCAAATCTAATTTAAAATGTATGAGTAAACTTATATTTATTTCATTTATATTATAATAATATTTTGGGATGTAATTATACACAATGTGGTTTGTAGAAGTTGGAGGGAGTATCCAAATGGATTCATCTTGTTCGGATTAAGGTTTCTTCAACCTTGTAAATTCTATTTCATGGTTCCAACACCCTTGGAAAGTATCTCTAGGAACTTACAATGTATAGGGAAAATATTTTGTAATATTAAGTCTTACCATTATTTGTAATATTTTCATAAGGGGTGATGGGTTCGACTAGCAATGGTAAAGGTGACTTATGGACATAAATATTTGATATTATTTTTCCCACATGTGGACGCCTAGAATGGGATAATAAATTATAAGGAAAAATAGAAATGAGTGACTATTGGGATTCTCCAAGTGTGAGATTGGAATGAGGAAATAGGTGTCTCTTGGTATTCCATCATTTATTGAATTTAAAGTAATGTTTATCTTCCAAGTTTGGGCACCCAAGTTGGAGGGAAATTATTGGAGAAAAAATGAGTATCCTTTTGCATTGTAATGAGGTATTCCAAGGTTTGAGGATGTTTGGAATGAAGGGTAAAATTTGGACACCATGTTTGGTGCATTAGATGTCTTCACAAATCTATAAATTCAACCTCTTGGATGTTGAAATTATGATCAACAGTTGATTGTAGAGTTTCTTTGTAGGAACAAGGATAGTTTGAGGCATAAGGAGGTTGTTTATAAGTGCATGGGTTCTGCCATGGTGGAGGAAAAGAGGATAATGTAATTGAATACATATTGTAATCTCGTTTATTTGAAGTTAATGCATACTTGGTCTCTCTTCTTGGTGGAGTTTTCCCCTACAAGGGTTTCTCCACTTAAATCTTATGTTATGTGATGATCTTATGTTTTTGATTTGTGCCTCATAAATTCTATCTCATGGTGATGTTATAAGTTCACATAATATAGTGTTTTCAAGAATGTTATGTTGGTTATTTTTGGCATCATAAAGAAGATGGATTTAATCTTGGTAATTCCATATTAAGGCAACTTAACTTTTAGATTTGCATATAAGTTTTATATTTTCATGTTTATATAGTATAAGCCTTGAATCTCATCCATTGAAGTAATTTTTGGATAAAGAATGAATTTCTCAACAATTGGTATGAGTTTCACCTATTTATTTCCCATCATTTGGTGTTAGAGATTAAGGTGAATTTGGTTCTAGGCATTCCTTCTTTTTGATTTCTTAGATTTATAATATTATGAGAATTTTTTAGAAGGAATTGGAGGTTGTTGGAAGGCTTTTGGGGATGTAATTAATGTTCTTGAGTTTAAAAAATTTGTAGATTTGTGAGATTGGAATCCATAGATATTATCAATGTGATCTATGTTGGACATTTTAAGCTCATGATTATGGATCTTTATGGAGTTGGTTATATTTTGGTATTGTTGGACCTCTTGTTTGGTGGTTTTGTTACTTTACCTTGTGGTCATGTGCAGTGAGAAGGTGTTCATGTTGGATGGGTAGTGACATCCTATTCACATGGAGAAACACCCACGGTTTGGACTACATAATAGAGTGCTTATGTTGGATTCATGGTTTTAGCCCTTGGTTACATGAAAGAACTAGAAGATAAGCCAATAAAATATTTTGTGAGTTGTGGAAGCTGATATGTTTCATATGTTATAAGCTCTTAGATAACTTGGTTTCCCTATTGGGTTGCAATTTACTCTTATTTTCAATTGTGGGCTTATAGATTTGTGCTCATTCTATTATTTATATGGCATGCTTGATGTTAATTATTTGATGTTTAAAAGGATTTCAGATTTATAGAGATGGTTTTACATGTTTTAAATGTTAAAGAAAATATGTGGTATGTAGATTTGCGATGATATTGTATTCAAGGTGTTCTAGATGAAGATAGTTATAGGTTTGTATGGTTTCATGGAGGATTCTTATTGATCTATCATTACTCTTATTTGGGTTTGATTGGAAAATTAGATCTAGAAATGATCCTAGTGTTTGAGTCTTGTAAATCCACATGTGGTTATACAATTGGAATTTTGGAATTGTTCTTGTTTGTTTCTCTTTGGTTTTTAGTATTAATCATTTTCTTGGAGCTTCGTGATTTTTTTGGGTTGCATTTGAAGTTGGAATGGATTGATTAGTGGTTTATCATGGAGACTAGAGAGACTTGGGTGAGGATAAGAGATATCTTATTTATGGATTGTATGTTGATATGGTTATTAATTGAAGAGGATTTTAACAGAAAGATCAAGGGTCTTACACCTAGGTATGGATGTGAATCTAATATGGACCTAAAGAGAAGATTTTCATTTCTTGGCACGTTATGTACATAGGGAAATATTGTATCCCACTCTTGGTCTACTTGAAAATTGAATGATTTGAGAGGTATTATCTTCTTGAATATTAGATGCATTCTTTATTTTTATACATCTTATCTTCACATATGAGTTAGTCTTGAATATAAACATTATGAAGACTTGTTAAGAAGAAGATGAATGGTTTATGGATTTTCATTTTTCTCCTTCTTTTGGTCTTGAATTATGGATCTAGTTTTGATGAATTGTTTGGAGAGGTACAAAAAATGGTTTGTGGCTTTGGGAATATTCCCTTTTTTGTGGGAATGATTGGTTGGTTTGATCTACCTTTGATATGAGAGGTTTACATGTATTGATTCCATATTTTTATTTGATTTGAATGTTAGATTTTGATATCCTTTCAATATGGGAATGGTTATGGAGAACTTACTTTACACTTCTTGGCACATCTTAGTGTAGAAAAAGGATACAATTTTCAAATTGTAGTTTTTGTCTTTAGTCGTGATATTATTCCTAGATGTTCAGTTTCACATGGTTGAGTGTAAAGAACTTGGGAGAGATATGGAGACTAGTGGTGAGAGGTATTGTAGTATATTTTTTATATATGCATATCATTGTATGTTTCCTTAACACTATGTAATAGACCTGAGTTAGCCACATCTTTTATGTGAAGTACTATAGGTAGACTTGGTATGCCTTGATCTATTTTCAGATTTGACATTACTTGTGCAGTGGGAGTTATATGTATGGATATCCTCTTTAATATATTGGTTTGTTGGTTACTGATGTGATGATAATTTTGTATGTTTCATTAGTTTTGGATGTACAAGTTATACAATTTGTGGATTAGCTACCCAATTTCTTGTAGTGAGATGACTCAGATGTGGAATTTATGCAAAATTTGTTAGTTGGACTTGTTTGTAGTCATTTTTATATTGGTATGTTGTATCAAGATAGGAGCATGGATATATAGAGACTTTATTATGGAGTTTGGGTTGCTATGTTGATGGCATGAAGTTCTATCTATGATTTGTATAACCAAGTTTGACGTATGGTTAGCTTGGGTGAGTTGTAATTTCTTGTGGTTGTTATTCTAGTTGATACATGATTAAGGAAGCTACTCAGAGCCTTTCTTATCATTTAAATTTAATTCTTCAGTCCATGGAAATACTGGTGTAGGTTTCAATGGCAGTTAACATGTTTCACCTTGGCATGTTTCTTTTTCTTCTATAAGTGGCATGTTGGAGTATGTGAACGATTTTTTTCTTGATGGTGGTTATGAAGGTTGTTGTTATAGGTATATTTGGAGCATGAGATAATGGTGAAGATTCAGATGGTACATGTTTGGCTAAGGTATTTTTTTCCCTTGTTTTTAATTCGTATGGATGTATTTACAATGTTGATGTCAAGTGGGAGAATGTTAGGATTAAGGTGCTATCCACCTTGTAAATCCTATGTCATGGTTCCAACATCCTTGGAAATTATCTCTAGGCACTTACAATATATAGGGATAATATTTTGTAATATTAATTCTCACCATTGTTTGTAATATGTTGATAAGGGGTGATGGATTCCACTAGCAGCAATAAAGGTGACTTGTGGACATAAATATTTAACATTACTTCCCCACATGTGGATTCCTAGAATAGGATAATAAATGATAAGGAAAAATAAAAATAAGTGACTATTGGGATTCTCTAAGTGGGAGATTGAAATGAGGTAACAGGTGTCTTGGTATTCCATCATTTATTACATTTAATGTAACGTATATCTTCCATGTTTTTGCACCCAAGTTGGAGAGAAAGTGTTGGAACTGAAACTAGCATCCTTTTACATTCGAAGGAGGTATTCAAAAGGGTTGGGTATGTTTTGAATTAAGGGTTGTATTTTGGTGCCCTGTTTGGTGCATTATATGCATTCACAAGTCTATAGATCCAGCCTCTCATATGTGGAAATTATGAGAAATAGTTGAATGTAGAGTTTGTTGAACAGTCTGGATAACTGAGAGAGGGGGTGAATCAGCTATCACAAAACACTTTTCTTTCTTTACTTAATTCTAAGCAATCATAAACCAATCATATGTTAATTAGAATAGATATGAACAAACAAACACTAAACAATACTGTGCACAATCAACACCAAAATTTATGTGGAAACCCAAGATGGGAAAAATGACAAAGAATGATAATTCTCAACTATAAAGCATCGATTAAGGTGACACCAGTTAAGGTGATTTTTACAAGGGTTCACTGCCAAAATTCTCACTACAGGTAAGGCTCACTACTGGTGGGCTCACTACCCAAGATACAAAAACCACTGATTACAAAAATAGAAAAAACATGAATTGATGAAGTTGCATCTACATATGCATGAATTCAATTCCGGTTAAGAGCACAGTATTTGACTACAATAGATCTGGTTAAGAATATTTTTCACACCTTCCTTGCACAACCTTTGCTTGATATAGATTTCTTATTTCTAAAACTTTCCTTTACTTCCTTATTTGTTTCTAGTAGCACAATCCTTCACACCCTTAGCACTATTTGTACATATCATGTACTTCTTGTTCGGATACCAAAAAGGATGTTCTACATACATGAATATATATACACCTAGAGAAAAAATGAGTCGGCCTAGCAAAACATGTTGGCTTGAAGAACAAACTTGAAATATTTAATAAGGCTTGGCACACTAGCATCGAACCCAAAAGATAGGTCGCACAAAAATATCTTCTTACCATGTTACACTGGGACCCATAAATAGGTCATACATAAGATATAGAATTATTACCAAAAGATAGCTAACTTTGAATTACATGAGATATATTTTGAATTCGATGGGAACGCCACAACCAAGACCAAATCTTGATCGACATCAATTTGAAAAACACCCAGAGGAATTCAATTAGACATACCAAAACTTGTATCATGCTACAGGAATGCTCAGATAGCAAGGATACCTAGAATAAGCTTTAGACACAACAATCAATATCAGAAGATTATTCTTCATTGTTCTGCATTAACTATCTTCCATAGATGTCCCAAAAATAAGTACTACCATTATCTGGATCGAGGATAACATCCACACTGTGCAACATTATAGGATATTTCATTTCTGTATATCATCCAGAGCACAACCTTCCCAGGTTTTGACATCAATGACAAAAATGCCACATCAACAACTTCTTAACAATCTCCCCTTTGGCATTGATGGAAAAATAGCAAAAACTCAAAAAATACAAAAACTCCAAAAAATCCAAGTACTCCCCCATTGTCAAGCAATTCAATTCCTCTTTTTGTTTTTCTCTTCTTTTTCTCCCCCTTTTTTCCATCAAAGGAAAAGGGCCAAATAAGAACATTCAGAAACTTAAGTAAAAATAACAATTTTTACAAGAATTTTTTTCTTGTACCTTTCTCTCACAATTGGAAGAATCTTCTTCCAAGATTGTACTGCAGAAACCATTCTTGCACACACACTTTCCTGTAGAACCAACATCCCAAATGAATATAACTAGTCCAGAGATAGGCACTATCATTCACAATCCATTGCATCAGAAAGTATCCTAGAGAGATGATCCAACCAAACCTCAACAATTTCTTTGATCAACCAAATTTTTTTAATCAAATCTTCCCTTTGTCTCTCAATAGACAACAACTCATCTTGCAACTCATTAGCTCTTATTCTCTATTTTATATCTTTATCTTTGAAGAAGTTGAAACACTTCCCAATTTCATTCAATTTAGATTCAATAGCTTCAATTCTACTTCTAAAATTATCAACAACAATAGGCCACCAGAGATAGTATTTGTAGATGTCAGACATATCCTTAATGCATTCTCTTGTCTCACCAATGTGTTTGGATAAATTTGGTTTTCCTATGATACATCTTCTTTCAATCATAGCTTGGAATTTATTTGCTTCAGATCTTTCCTGCAACAATATTTCTTCAACAACTTCTACTAGATCATCCGATAATGAGTCAAAAACAACAAAAACTGTAATACCCTTTTTGAGTAGATACTCCACCAAGGCTTCTTCAATTCTAGGCCTACTAACTGAAGAGCATGCATTCCACATTTCACCAATATTTTTCATATCATCTTCATCCAACATGAACCAAACTTCATTTGAATCAGGAGGAGACTCCTCTTCCTTCTCCTTCTCTTTTGAGATAGTGATGATATATTTTGTGTTAATTTTCCTCCTTTTAGGTTCTGGAGGGGAACCACCAATGACAACTTCTAATTCTCTCTTACCGGAGGAGGAACCCTCCTCAAACTGATTGAATAGGTATAGCACTAGACACTATCACACAAAATCATATATTCATCTGCAAGGATGAGAAATAATCTTTACATGCATTTATTTTATCTTCCAAACATTCCAAATATCTGTAAACTTGCTTTCCGACAAGGATGCTAGAATTCCACTTAAAATTCTCCTTTGATGGTGATGAATTCATAAAGTAGAACACTAAACACATGAGTAGAGACCTAAACTGAAATGGATAACTCTCAACCATAGATATTCTAACATTATCAATTAGATTTTCCATTACCAAGGTACACAAATCAAACTATTGATTTTCCTTCACCATCTTATGTGTAAGATACACATCAATAGAAGATGTAGAACCTTCATGATTTCATAAATATATTTTGTATGAGATACCATAAGCAACATACCTTACTGCAGTATCAACAATGGTATTTATTAGTAGAGCTTGGAGGTATTTTTCGATACCAGTAAGTTCCTCCATGTCTCTGTATTTCACCATTTTCTTCTCAGGGAGGTCACCAAATCTACATAATCTAGTAATAGCTTCAATGGATTCCTTCATGATTAGATATGGTTTTTCCAAAATGATGTTGCCATCCTTGAAATGGCTCAACGGGAACAAGATAGGCTCTTTTTTAGAAACCAGGAGAATTCTCCCCAAAAATCCATACCTAGGGCACATACATTTTGTAGTTCATCAGCCTTCAACACTAGCTCCATTTCCTTCATCCTCTGATGATCAAACTCATCCAACTCAACTCCCTTCAGCTTTAGTGAAATACTGCCACTGGATTCGCTGCCAATCAACATGGATTCCATCGTCGCACTCAACTTCTTCAATCCTTTATGGCTCAATGAAAAACTTTTCTTCTTTGTAAACTATGATAAATGATTTGAAACTCCATATTTTATCCTTAATTTCTCATGATGACTTCATCACTAAAATGTGCACCAATGATGTCAACAATTGTACTTCACTTTTCAATCACTTGGATCCATCTTAATCATGCCAAAAACACATAAATCTTACTTCGGAGAAGGGGAACCGATAAGATAAGCATTAAAAAACTCCCCCTGAGCCAAGGCAATAGGCTCAAATTCCAAAAGAGCTAGTACCAGGATCTGGTACTATAAAAGGGATCTCCATATTTTTTTCCTTTTTCTTCTAAACGGTGATTGTCTTCTTCTTAGATTCATCTAATTCTGCAACCTTCTTTTGTTTTTAGTCTTTTTCGGAGCAACATATCTACATGTGTTAGCATAATGTCCAAATTCATTGCACTTCTAACATCTTTTCCCTGACCTAACTGAGTGAAACTTGGATCTGCACTAATTAGATTTGTGACCATAACCATGGCATAAGTAGCAATAACCATGAAAGAGATTGTTCATTTCATTCCTTCTAGCTAGATTAGATAATTGAATTCTGCAATGACTTGCTTTGTGACCAAACTTGTGGCAATTAAAGCATTGAATATCTACTTCATTCTTGCTTCTACACTCTATACTCTTATGTCCAAAAAATTTGCATAGAAAATAATGACCATTGAATGATAAGTACCTTTGAGCACTTGGTTACTTCACTAGAGGTCTTTTTGTAGATGTTCTAGAGTTTCAGACCTTGCTTGTTACAACAAATCTTGATTCGACTTCAACTGCATTGTCTTTACCCTTAGTGTTCAGATTTGAGTTTTCACCTAAGAAGCCAATTCCTTCCATATCCTTCTGACATTTCTATAGGGACAAAAGTTGATCTAGAATCATGTTGCTTTCACATACTATAGCTTCTGATTTCAACCTCCTTAACTCTTGATCTAACTTCTCATTTTCTTCTTCTTTCCATTTGATGGTATCTTTGAGATTTTCTTCAGTCTTCTTTCATTCTTCCATTTTTTGTTTGATGGTATCTTTAAGATCTTCAATCTTCTTCCATTCTTCCATTTTTTTATAGTGTCCTTGAGATTTTCTTCTGTCTTATTTCATTCATCTAACTGAATCTTTAGATTCACAACACTTTCCTTTGACTCCTTTAATTCCTTGTTGACCTCTTTGTGTCTTGCTTTGAATTTTTGGATTTTCTCCCTTATATTTGATATGCAATCATTTTCCTCGATATTTTCTTTCAATTCCTCATTTTTAGATTAGGTACTTTCCATATCACTTAATATTGACTTCAATTCTTCCTCAAAGTAATAATCTCCTACCATCTACTCAAACTACCAAGATCTCCCTCAACTGGTTAAGCTCAATCTACAAGGGACCAAGCTCTAATACCAATTGTTGAACACTCTGGATAATTGAGAGGGGGGTGAATCAGTTATCACAAAACACTTTTCTCTATTTACTTAATCTGGAGCAATCATAAACCAATCATATGTTAATTAAAATAGATATGAACACACAAACACTAAACAACACCATACACAATGAACACCAAAATGTATGTGGAAACCTAAGATGGGAAAAACCATGGAGAATGCTAATTCTCAATTATAAAGAACCGAGTAAGGTGACACTAGTTAAGGTAACTTTTACTAGGGATATTGCCAAAATTCTCACTATAGGTAAGGCTCACTGTCAGGGGGCTCACTGCTAGTGGGATCACTGCCCAAGTTACAAAAACCACTGATTATAAAAATGGACAAAACATGAACTAACAAAGTTGCATCTACATATGTATGAATTCAGTTCTGGTTAAGAGCACAATATCTGACTGTAGCAGATCCAGTTAAGAATATTTTGCACACCTTCCTTAGACAACCTCTGCAATACAAATTGCTTCTTTCTAACACTTGCCTTTACTTCCTTCTCTATTTCTAGTCACACAATCCTTCACACCCTTATCACTATTCACACATATCACACTTCTTGTTCGGATACCAAAAAGGATGTTCTACATACATGTATATATACACATGAAGAACAAAATGAGTTGGCCTAGCAAAACATTTCAGCTTGAAGAACAACCTTGAAATATTCAATAAGGCTTGGCATGCTATAAATAGACCCAAAAGATAGGTCACACATAAATATCTTCTTACCATGTTACACCGGGACCCATAAATAGGTCATACATAAGATATAGCATTATTACCAAAAGATACCTAACTTTGAATTACATGAGATATATTCTGGATTCGATGGGAATGCCACAACCAAGACCAAATTTTGATCAACATCAATTGATAGGAATTCCACAACCAAGACCAAATCTTGATCAACATCAATTTTAGTATCAACTGAAGGAATGTAGTTAGACATACCAAAACTTGTATCATGCTACATGAATGTCCAAATAGCAAGGATACTCAGAATAAGCTTTAGACACAACAATCGGTATCAAAAGATTATTCTTCATTGTTTTGCATTAACTATCTTCCATAGATGTCCCGAAAATAAGTACTACCATTATCTGAATTGAGGATGACATCCACACTATTCAACATTATAGGATAGTTCATTTATGTATATCATCTAAAGCACAACCTTCCCAAGTTTTGATATCAATGACAACAAGGCCATATCAACAACTTCTCAATAGAGTTTCTTTGCAATAATAAGGATACGTTGAGGCATAAGGAGGTTTTTCATAGGTGCATAGGTGCTTCGATGTTCGAGAAAAATAGGATAATGGAATCAAATGTATTGCAATCTCATTTGTTTGAAGATTAATGCATACTTGGCCTCTCTTCATGGTGGAGTTTTTCCTTGAAGGGTTTCTCCACATAAATCATGTGTTATATGATGATCTTATGTTTCTAATTTGTACCTTATTACTGCTATCTTATGGTGATGTTACTCTTTTTATTTTTTTTATAAGTTCACATACGATGGCCTTTTCAAGCATGTTATGCTGGCTATTTTTTGACATCATAAAGAAGATGAATCTAATCATAATAAGTTCATATTAATACAATTTAATTTTCAAGTTTGCATATAAGTTTTAGATTTTTATGTTTTTTTATTCCATGCCTTGAATCTCATCCATTGAAGTCATTTTTGGATAGAGATTGAAGTTCTCAACAATTGGTATAAGGACTTGTTTATTTCTCATCACATCTTATGCTCTTATTCCTATGAATGGTAATAATGTAAGATTTTATAGAGAGAAAATATCTCCTACCATTATACAGGAACTTAAAATTTTAGAAGATGTTTGTTTTATTGATACTGATATTGATAATTTCAAATTTGAGATTTCTTATCTTGAAAAAGAAAAGATAAACCCTTTGTCTAAAAAATTCAAATAGTTTCTATTGAATATGGTATATGGTTAATGTATTTTGATGGTTCATGTTCAAATTTATTCTCAAGGGCCAAGGTGATACTTGTTTCACCTATTGGGTATACTGATGAACAATGAACCCAATTGAAGTTGCACACTCTTCAATGATGTAGTGTAGAAGATTGTATGCTCTTGAAAGTGAGGAAATTTCACACTTAATTTGGACTCATTTTAGCATCCTTGCATTAATTACCCTTTAAAATAATCATTTATAGGCCCTAAGACCCATCATTTCATATCTCAAGGCTCATTTTACCTAAAAATCTATAAAATCATGCAAAACTATGAAAATTTTGAAAACCCACCTCAAAAAGATAAGGTGGGATTCATTCACCACCTTGGGAGAATGAGTCCCATTTGGGGTCTTTTTCAATTTTGAGTGGGAAATTCACCAATTTAATTCAAATTTTTGGTAGATGTCAGCCTTTGAGATCTAAATAACAGTCAATTAGGTGTTCATGCCTATAAAAGAAAGTTTCCAAGTCATTTTTATCATCCATATAATCTATGCAAGAATTCTCAAGAGTAATTTTTAAGATCTAGGCATTCAAGAGTCTTCACAAGAGCATTCAAGAGCAAGTAATCAACAAAGTTGAAGCTTTGGAGCAGCATTAAATTGTTTTTGTAGGTCTTCAAGCTCATTTTTATTCAAGATCTAGCATTTTCAAGGGTTGATCATGGTTGTCTCTAGTGAATCGTAATGGATTCTAGGTTGGGGAGATGCAACTAGCCATCAAGCCAAGCCTAAAGACTTGTTTCCTAAGTGATTCCATCCTCCATTATCACTCTACATTCAACCTAAGGAAGGTAAAAGAATCATTAGGATTCATTTGGAGTGATTAGAGATCATCACAAGTGAGTCATTCATCTTTATATCTCCATTCTTGCATCATATTCTTACATATTAGAATAGGATTGCATCATGTTTCATATTTCTTAGTCTTAGACACACTTAATGGTTTTCATGCACATTTCATTATTTCTATCAAGGTTTAATTACCAAACTAGGGGTTTAACTAAGGAAAAACCCTCATTAGCAAATCAAGTTTATATTCTATTTTGTAGGTGTTTTTGTAGATTTAGATCTGGAACCCAATTTGGAAGGAAAGGGCAGGTGTTGAAGTGCATATTAGAATTTTCAATTTTTGAAAAATCGAAATGGGAATGATTCACCAAGAGTGGCGAATGAGCCCCACTATAGCTTTTTATTAGAAATATTTTCAAATTCTAGAACCCTTTTCCCCAAAATAGACTTTCGGACATAAACCTAGATCTGGGACTGATTCACCCAGGTTGGCGAATGAGTCCTAGTTGATAAAAAAGTTAGAAATTTTCAGGGTTTCAGAGCTATTTCTAGTCACCTCAAGGTTCCTAGGTGCACATTACTTTTCCTTTTGATTTTCTATTATGTTTTTTTGTATTTATTATTCATTTCATAGGTCATTGCATTGAACTAGGGTTTTTCATTTCACTTTTCATATCATTATCTTTTCCAAGTCTAGACTTGGCGGTGAACCCCTTATTAGATCTCATTCATCCTTTAGGAAAACCCTCTTGCAAGATCTCTTTCTCCTTTGCAAATAAATCTCAAGGGTTTGTTCTTGATTGAAGCGTGTGAAGATTGCCCCTTTCCTTCTAGGTCCAAAACCCTAGAGGTAAAAGAGAGGGACACCAATTTTCATCATTTCAAATGGATCAACCTTGAAAGACACCATCCACAAGAAAGTGTTGCAACATGAGCATGAAGATTGATGATTGATCAAATGATGATATATTGATGATATTGAATTGTTATGTATTATTTACAAATTTACAATCACCTTGTATATAGGAAACGTGTGATGAGGTAGGATAACTACCCTTGATACAAACATTAAATTCCTAATGTAAATAATAAATGCATGAGATAATGCATAGGAAATTTACTAAATTCCCATATGACTAAAAGTAAATAATAAGACATGTACCCATTATATATAACTTCTAGAAATGTAAACTATGACTAACTTAACTCTTATGTAAACTTATTGTGTGAATAGGTCCTCACTAATGATTAGTTGGGAAATAGCCCCATTCACACCAACACCCCCTATAAGTGCAACTTAGGTAGTGTAGTTATTATAAAAATTATGCAATATGGAAATTCAATATGGGTTCCAACAATGAGGCCATGTTAGGTACCCAATGTACAACTAATCATGCAACTAACGAAGAAAAACATAAAATCTAGTGGGACAAAATTCCTCTCCAAAAAAGAGATGCAATACAAATCATATACAAGTGATAGAAGTGATGTATGGAGGTCTCAACATCAATAAACCCAAGAACTACATCCATCACAAGGATACAATATAATGAACCCTCCAATGAAGGGAAATATGGAGGCTAGATTCCCCCCCATAATGTGTAATCACTTACAAAAATGGTAAGTGTCTGAAGATAAAACATGATCCACTATCGACAAACAACTTGTCTCCCTTTTGGAAGAAACAAATACAAGTAAAAATGCAGGAATGCTTCCCATTCTGAATAAGAATTGAAAGAAATAAGAATGAATATGTATGATGATGTCTCTGAAAGTTTCTCATGTGTCTCCTTGTCCACTAAATATGAAGATGTCATAATCAAATCAAGTACATGTCTAATCAAAGAAGAAGGTGACAAACTAAAACTATTTGAAAAATCATGTAGAATAAGATCCAAAGACAATGATGGTTTGACAACGGTTATGAAATGATTTTCATCAAAGAGGAGAGATAACCCTCAAATGTGTCCTCCAAGTATGAAATGTGAGACTCCACAAACAAGGATGCAATGTTTGATAAATCAGAATCCCAATCAGGAAGACAGTGAGATACTTGTTGCAATAAATCACTAGAATTTCTCAATGAATCACCAATAGAAAATGAATGGTGTTACTGAATAGGAATGATGGGAGTCTCAATCAATGACTTTATATAAGAAAACACTGAAGGTGAAGGTACATAAACTACCTTTGAATGAGAAGAAGGAGCATCTAAAGAAACCTCATCATCCCCATTTGAAGATTCAAAGTACTCTAAATAATCAAACTCCTAAATAGTATCATCATCATAGGGTATCATGTCTAAAAAATGAAGAGGCACAAGATAGTATAAAATAGGATCATATGGGAATGGTTGAGTATTAGGTTATCCATGTATCTCCCAAATTTTAGTCCAAAGAGTATGACGACATTCAAAATGAACAATAGCATTCAAAAAGTCATCATCAACATGTATTGCAATAAATACTAATACATGATCCCTTTTGCAATTCCAAGAAAATTTCTTACTAGTTGTACCTGGAGGGAGAACAAGATCATACAAATGTGGTAACAAATGAATCCATCGGAGATGTTTTATAATGCCATCTCTCCATTTATTATAGTTTCTCTTTTTCAACATAATCAAGGAGGGGTGAAATGAAAACCCTATAATGAACTATGATAGATTTCCAAAATTACAAAGGCATTAACCTTCAACAACAATTAGAAACTTCCAAGTATGATGCACAAATGAAAACAAAGCCTTCCCAACAAATAGACCTCCAAATAGTAGTATTTCCAAGTAATCAAGTAAATACCACAAATTGCAAAAACTCAATAGATTGTACCTAGGATTAAATCAGAAAAAGTACATGGACAGAATGATAGATCTCTTAATCACCTTTGCAGTTCCACTGGAATATCCAAAATTTGACAATCTAGTGAAAATATACGAGCTCGAGAGTCCAATAGGAATATCTTCCTTCAGTTGGTAATAAAATGTACCTATAGAAAAAATTGGAAAAATTATCTACACCATTGTAAATTACACAAAACCAACTTTCCATCAATATCTTGTTTGTAAAATTTTGATACCTTGGCAAAAAGTTATGCTTCATTGAGAAAAACTGTCTAATTTGGGCTTGTAGGCTAAATAGTGGCAAAAAATAAGCCCCTTCAAGTGCTAGCCCCCAGTCCTCAATATGACCAAGGGTATAGGGGTGGAAAAAAGAGCTTTCATTGAAGTGGCGACGGGGCAATGATAGCTGGTGATGGGTGTCGCCTCTCCACTTGGCACCTCCCACGAGTGATGACCTGCAATAAAAAACTCCTTAGCTCAACTCTCCAATAAGAGATGGACTTTTCAAAGCCTATGCTTTAATACCATGTTGGAAATATTGATGAACAATGAACCCAATTGAATTTACACACTCTTCAATGGATCAACCATGACAGACACCATCCACAAGAAAGTGTTGCAACATGAGCATGAATATTGATGATTGATCAAATTTGATGATCTATTGATGATATTGATTTTATCTATATTGTTTAAAAATGTATAAGAACCTTGTATATATAGGCAAGGCATGATGAGGTAGGATAACTACCCTTGATACAAACATTAAATTCCTAATGAAAATAATAAATGCATGATATAATACATAAGAAAAATATTAAATGCCTAGATGACTAAAAGTAAATAATGAGACTGGACCCATTACAACTAAGTTCTATAAATTACAACTAGGAATAACTTAAATCTTAAGTAAAATTATCATGTGAATAGGTTCTCACTAATTATTAGTTAGTAAATAACTCCATTCACACCAACATCACCAACTAGTAAGTCCCTAACATCTTCTTTCAATTGTATTTTTAGTGTACCAACAATGTTGCAAAATATGAAGCTTTACAATTAGGATTAAATCTAGCTATAAAGCGTGGTATCAAGAAACTTAGGTTCCTAAGGGACTTAGAGTTAGTTTTTTTCAAAATGCAAAGAAAAATATGCTTCTAAGAATAAAAGGTTGAAATAATATAAATCTGATGTATGATGTTGAATTATTTGATGCTTTTTCTATTGATTGGATTGATAGAAGTAAAAAATTCATGGATAATTTTTTTCTAATATAAAATAATATATCATGACATAACTTTAGATAGAATTTATAAAATTGAGGTGTTGACTAGGCCCTCCATTCCTGATAATGTATTCCACTAGAAAATCTTCCATGATGATCAAGGCCTAGTTAAATTCTTACATTGTATAGATGAATACCATAATCAAGAGATAGATTTCCAAGTTTTTTTTATATTATTGATGGAAAAGAGGCAATCTCTATAAATGGGGTCATCTAGCTCAAAAAAAAAAATTCCTATAAGGACTAGCATCATTAGAAAGATATTTTTATGGTATTAACAATCATATATAAAACCTAGCCTCTATGCATGAGAGAGACCTAGAAGAAATTAATCTTGGCATAAGTGCATCACCATAGAGGGTATTTATTGAGAATAAGATGAGGAATAGGGTAAGATCTATGCTCATTTATCTATTTATTAAATACAAGAGTGTGTTTTCTTGATCATATGATGACTTAAAATATTATAGAGAGGAATTGTTCCAACTTGAAACTCCTCTAAATCCTAATGCCAAGCCCTTTAGACAAGAAAAAACACCCATAACCCCTACCTTGACACCAAAAATGCAAAAAAGAACTTAAAAACTTAGGGATGGTGGGATAATAAATCCTATTAGATATTCCACCAAGGTTTCTACTTTAGTCCTTATAAGAAAGAATAATGGAGAAATTAGATTGTGTGGACTTTAGAAACCTAAATGTTTCAACCTTGAAAGATGATTATCTTTTACCTAAAATGTAAGAAATGTTGTACAAGGTCACTAGTTGTGAATTACTATTGTCTATGATGAATTGGCTTTCAAGATATAACTAGGTGAAGGTTAAAGATTCAAAGCAATACAAAAAAACCTTCACTACATCATTGGGTGATTTTATTTATCTTAGAATGCCTTTTGGCCTAGCTAATGTTGGTGGCACTTTTTAGATAGAAATAGATGTTTCATTCTCTAATTTGATTGATATCATCATGGTAATTTATTAGGATGAATTAACTACTTTTTCCAAGAAAGATGAAGGCTACTACATGCATTTTAAGAAATTTTTTGTTAAGGCTTTAGAGTTTGGAGTTTCTCTAAATTGAAAAATTTCATGTTTGGTATAACAAAGGGGAACTTATTGGGCCATATAAATTCAAAAGAAGGTATAAAAATTGACCCTCAAAGAGTGGTTGCAATTGATAAAATTCCATAGCCAAAGACTATCAAGGGTATGTAGTCTTTCTTTGGCCAAATAAATTTTGTTAGAAGGTTTCTCCCTCATTTTTCAAAAAAGAATAAAGCAATTTCAAAAATTCTAAAGAATGGAGAAACCATCTCTTGGATTAAGGAGCCTAAAAATATTTTTCAAAGCATAAAGGAAGTAATCAAATAGGCTCCAATTTAAAAGTCGCTTGATTTTTCAAAACTATTTCAATTTTTTTCTTTTTCCTCTTTCCACATAGTTGTCATTTTGGTGCAAAATAATGATGAAGGGTATGAGCAACCTATTTCATATTTTAGTAAATCGTTTAAATATATAGAATCATTGAAGTACGGTGCTATGTAGAAGAATGCATATATACTAGTAAAATTAGTAAAATAAAATAGGTCTTACTTTGTAGGACCCAAAATTATTGCATATTTTCTTCATGCAACTGTGAAAGGCATTTTCACACAACAAGAGGTTATAGGAAGAAGATGTAGTTAGGTAAAAAAGGTCTAGGAGTTTAATATTTATATTCAGATCACTAAGCTGGTTAGAGGAAAAGGACTTGCTATACTCATAGCTAAGGCTAATTTGGAAGATGCTCATGTGAATTGTATAGAAGAACAAATTCCATAAGTAGGGTGTAATCTTAAGACTTCCCAATGGAACAAGGGTATAATATAGCACCTGCAACTTATGAATTGTTCAAATCATTTGATTGATAATCAAAAAATGACCTTGAAGCTATGCCCATGAAGTATGCTATAAAAAATGGTGACTTATATTGGAAAAAAATAGATGGTGTCCTTTTAAGATGTTTGGATGAGAGTCAAGATTCTAATTTTCTATGTAACACCCCTCCGTTTTTCTTTCTGGACTGGACAGTGTGTCCTTGTTTTGCTTTGATTTATGCTTTGGATATTCAGATACTTTGTCTTGTGTTTTTATTTGATCGCTATTTATAGAGCAACGAACTATATTATGTGATGTGATTTGGTTTATCTGATGATTTTTTTTCATGCTTTAATGGTGTAAGGATGTTAGTAGATATAAAATGTGATTTTAATATGAGATTATTGAGTAAGACATAAATGCCAGTTTTGACGAGTGTATTGGTGAAGGGGACGGGTTCGCATCACTCGCTTGCGAGCACCCTGTGAATTCGTGATTTCTTCTTCATGGTGTGTACTATATGTTGTTTACTTGGTTTTCAGGTTGCAGGTACATGACATCGACTCCACCCGGTTCCACGGGTTTGAGCATGTCGATCCAACGGTTAAGTTGAATGGGACATAGTAGCTAGGTAACATGTGTCAATTCTACGCCCTAGCCTTACTGTGTCGTCAGTTTTAGTTGTTGAGTCATAGTTTACCTTATTTTAATGTTATTTGACTCCGAAAAGTGTGTGATTATTTAATCAATTTTTAGAATGATTGCATTGGTTAAAAGTGGTGATTATTTAATATTAAATTAAAATTATGCTTGGAAGTTATATCTAAAGTTATTAATAAAATTTAATTTAATTAAATTAAATTTATTTAATTAATTAAATTTAATCTCAAAAGGGTTGAATTTAGTTATTAAATAATTAAAATTAATTAATTAAGTTTTATTTGAATTAAATTAAATAAAAGCAAAAATTGAAAGATATTTCAAATTGCATTTTATATTGAAAGTGGGTTTTCGAAAATGGAAAATTAAATTAATATTTAATATTCAATTTTGCATGCAATTAGATTTTGGTTGTTTAAGATATTTTGATTTAGGACTCAAGTGCATGTTTAATTGAGAGGAGGAGATTATTGAAAATTCATGGATTCTGAGAGAAGATTTTGGAAGGAAGATTTTGGGGAAAATTGCACAGAGAAGGGTTTGAAGAAATTTTTTATTGTAGAATCGATTCGAGGAAAGTCTGTCTATAATTGGTTGAGATTTTGGATTGAATTCATTCATGGTAGAAGAGAATTCGTGAGATCCTTGAAGGAGGCTTTGCATCACAAATTCATCTTTTTCTGTAGCTTCAAAATCCAGGTTTTGTTCTGTGTTTTTCTTGTTCTTGTTTGTTTAAAACAAATTTATATTGTTTAAAGAATCTGTTGTTGAATTCATTGGGAATTTGGATTTGTTAATGGAAATTAGATTTAAATTAATCTAAAATTTGGGGAAGATTGTATAAACCTCTGTAGAAATTAGGTGGAGAAACCTAGAAGATTTGAAAACTTATGGTTATAACTTAGATCCATTTTAGTTTTCTTGTTCTTTTATTGTTTATGAATTTGAGAAAATTGATTGTAATATTTAGTTTTGAACCTCTGTGAAATTTGCATAATTTTACCTATAGGTGAATGTTTCAGGAAAATTTCTCCAATTTATCTTGAAATTGAAATTCTGATTATATATATATATTATATACATACATATGTATATATATATTTTGTTAAATATATATATACATACCTATAAATGTATAATACATTTATATATAATTTAGATTTGGAATTTTATTTTAAATTATGAAATTCGTCGTCTGTACGACGTCCTTAATTAAGGGTTGGTGTTAATTGATTTTTTTGTAATTTATATTACTGTCGCCGGATCTTGCTTTTGTGTGGGGGTTCCAATTTATGGTAGGGGAGGCATGGGAGGCGTTCCCTCTACAACCGCCCCCATGAGGGGACGACTGTGGAGGGAGACCTCCGCAGCCCTCTCCCCAACCTTACAAATGGCGCGGCCTATATGAGAGGGTTGGTGGAATAGCCGCCCCCTCCCCACTAAACTATGAGGTCTTCGGTGTAAGCTTAGTTAGTCCACCCTCTCCAATGTAAATACATTGGGGTTAATTCAACTCACCTTCGATCAAAACAAAAACAGCGATTCTGGAATATTCGCTTGCCTCTTTTGTGTCCGGATTCGATTTCCATTATAATGGAAATTTGATTATATTTTGAAATTCGGATTTTGTTATGATATGTGTAGAGTGTAATATATATGTATAAATAGAATTTATATATATATATATCTATTCTATATATATGTAGTATATTGATATTGCATATTAATTTCAATATGATTAATTTGGTAAAATGGATTATATCAATATTTAATTAATGTTGTTATGGATTACATGAACAATTAAACTTATAGATAAAGTTGTATATTTGATGTGTCTTATTAAATAATTATTTGCATGCAATGAAAGATATAAGAAAGAACAATTGAAGAAAATTTTGAGATGTATTGATTACATGCAATATATTCATTAGAATGCATATTTAATGATTTGAGTAATTGGATGCATGCAATAAAAGTTGGGAAAGGTAAACTATTAGATGAAATGGACATTGTGTAGTTGGAAAACTTGAAGAGATATAGGATTTGGTTAGAAAATTGAAAAGGTTTACTTGCATGGATTTATGTTGTTTTTAAAAGTAAATTTAGGAATTGATTATATTGAAGAGGCAATTAATTACTTTAATTTATTTATTTTCTATTTGGGCAATTATATTATTGTGAGTAGAATTTGAAAGAGGTATGGATTTAGAATATCCAAAAGATAGTAATTTCCTCGTGTTTGCCTTAAATGTTCTATTATCTCTATATTCTGTAAAGGGAAGTGAGTTTAATTGTTTTAGATTTCCAATAATAGAAGAGGTAATAGGGTTAAACGATTATTTGAGTTAACATGTTATTGTGTCGTTGACTTTGTCAATGTTACCTATTGATTGAGGATGGATTTAAGAAATCAAACTATTAGATTTGATTAATGACTTGAATGATTTTTTAGCTATGTCGTCAAGTTGTATTTTGGAATATGGGATTAAGTCTTAGTCCAAATATTGTAAGTCTTCCAGAGGATCTTAGAGGATGAGGGTTGTCAAATTTTTTTATGTCAACCAGTTGTTTTCCCTTGGGTAGTGCATGGTGTCTTTTCAGTATTTACCCGGTTTCCACGAACGGGGATGTTTTGTACCTCCTTTGGAAGGGGTGGACTATGTATTTGTTGCCTCCAAGATGTTTGGAGTGAGTTCTATTATTTGTTTCCTCCTTGTGATGGAGTGGTTATGATACTAGGTTGCATGCACTTGTGATTCCCTTGGTGATTAGTTGTTTGTGTGTTGTTGAATAGAAGAGTGGCTTCCATTAGGGGCCAGAGCCCAAAAGAGGTAAGATTTGGGTAACCTATGGAAGTGGTTTAATCAAGTGATAACTAAAATTATAAATTTTGGGTGTACTACACATTAAAAAGATAAGTTCTTGCTTCACTCATAGTCAAGTGCTAGTTAAGGCTTGGTGTGAGTGGGAAGGCCTGAAATGTAAAAGTCATCTATCTTGTTAGTATGAGAGGTAGTTGATTCCGCATTAGTAAGTATGAGGGCCGAGGGTCGGTAGAGGCCACCAGGAACACTAGAGCCTATGAAGATCCGCTGAGGGTAACTTATTATGAGTTGGGTGATGACACTTTGTCTAGGACAACTATTTAGTATTTATGTTATGTGTATGGTTCTCTGAACATACTTGATCTATTTTATGTCTGGAAGCAATGTGACCTATGTCAGTGATGTGAGTGTTTTACTTGTGTTGTAATTGAGTTGTACTTGTTTAGTTCATTTGTTTGGTTATGTCAGTATGAGTCTACCTTTGGTTAGAGGTTGTAGATCTTTGTCCATGTTATTTTGTTACTATCTCCTAGCATGGGGGGTGTGCCTTCGGGTACCACTTGGTTGGGTGGAACATGCACCATACACCATTGGGTCCCCATCTATCTTTAGTACTTGGTGGCAAGACATTCAGATGGACAACTCGCGGTGTTTGTGTTTAATTCTTGCATTGTAATATTTCATTTTGTATAAGTTATTCTATCCCTCTTATATTTACGAGGTGAAATTATGTAATTGTAACTTTTATACTATTGCCTCATTATGGGAATGAGTGATGTAACTATTTGATTAAGTAAATGATTAAGAAATTGTATCTTGGATGTTTATCTTATTATGTATGTTGTATCCTTATGTTGCATGATGCTTATTTCATAAAGTATTTAATGCTATGTTTATATGTAGATGTTTGTGTGGGTTTAAGTAATCCCAACCTTGTATCCTTAGAGGTTGTAATTAGTAAGTGAATGTGTATGTTAATTACACTTAAAAAAAAAAAAATTGGTTCGTTTAAGTTGTTAATTACAACTTCCTTTAGGTTTACTTGGCGGGGCATTACATTCTATCAAAAATGTACAATGGGAATTATGGTGAGAAATCCATGGCTAAAACACCTACTCATAAGATACTTAGAGCATTCTATTGATGACCAACATTATTTTTTTATATATAGAATCTAGTGAGAAGGTTTGATGCATGCCGGAAGTTCTCTAGAAAATGAAAGAATTTTGGGACCTCACCTTTGAGGCATGTTACTATAGAAACCCCATTATAGTAGTGGAGGATTGATTTCATTATTAAAATTACAAAGAAATATATTCGTGGATTTAAATGTATTCTTCTCCCCACTAATTACTTCACTAAAGGGATTAAGGATGTCTATATCAAAAAATCAATCAACAAGGTGGTTGTAGACATTGCAATGATGCACATTCTTACAAGATTTAGATTCTCTAGTAAATTTATCATAGATAATGTAATTTTTTAAGTCTAAAGAGTTTAAACATTTTTGTTCAAGATATGTGAAAAACTTATTGTACTTATCTCCGTATCATCCACAAGGAAATTGAAGGGCACACAATATATTGAGAGGGGGATGAATTGAATTATATCAAATCAATGCAAAACTCTTTAATTCAACATTAATTAATATGAATCACTTCTCCAAACATGAATATTAAATAATAAAAATAGATAGTGTCAATCAAGTAAACATATGTGTGCATTCACACAATGAACACCAAATATACGTGGAAACCCGAATGGGAAAAACCACAGTGAGAAGAGTTGCATGGAGCTACTATCCAAAACTAGCCTCACAAAAATAATGAATAAATTACAATAATGAAGTAGGCACCAACCTTCTAGAGATTCCAATCCCCTACTATATTTGTAGGCACCAACCTACTAGAGACATCAATCCCCAATACAAAGATCTGGGCAAAACTCAATAAGTAAGACACTAGTCCTACCTGATTATAGAGATATGATATGCAGATCTTGAATATAGATTACACAACTTGCTCTTGATTTGAACTTTCTTCAGACACTCTCCTACACAACATATGATCTTATAACAACGGTGCACAATTATTTGGATGTAACTCCCATTATATCACCTGAATAATATTCAAACTCACTCACTCATAAACTATGATGATTAGTCATTGAATGAATTTTAGCCATAAATATATGCATCCCAATATATTAACAATGTTTCATGTCAACCAGGAGTCTCTTAACACCATATGCAGTTAGCCAAGTCGACTAAGGTGGACCTAAATTCAAATTGATATGAAACATGTAGTGAGTTGCTCCTAAATTAAATTTATTGCCACTAATAATAATGATGTTGTGTGCTTCCTTCAGAGATATTAACTTGGACCTATTTTATCTTCACACACTTCCTCTAGCTTGCACACACTTCCCTTCTCTAGTGTTCTCTAGTGAAAACACTCATACACTATCCATGATTAGCCAACCAACACATACAATAATCAGTTACATCCAACTTTCTATCTGCTAAGTCTCCACCTTTGAAACTCTAAAATCTAATACAACATGAGTAGCTTTACTTTAGGTTCAAGATAAAAGGAATTTCATTCAACTATGGTGGAATGTGGATCAAAACACTATTATAATATATTACAATGTATGAGTAGCAATCCATAGAAAACTTCCAAAAATACTTCCAAACTACTTCCAACAAAATGAATAGATACAAGCATGATATTTCAAAGTCTTCTTCATAGTGTAGTTCATCCTAGAACATTATTCTCAAAAGATCTGACATGACATAATCATGACAGAAATACCTATTGATTTTTGAAGCTTGGACATGATAAATATTTTAAATTTAATTCTCACCGATCTTCAAACATCACTTCTTTGACATCAGTGAGCACCTTTGACATCAATGGAAACACCTCCCCCTTTGTCATTGATGGAAAACAACTTAATGTTGTCAACACATCAACACCCTTAATCCAAAAGTATACTTAATCTGCAACTCCCTATGTGATACAATTTCGAGTTCCTAAGATTTTGAAATATGTAGCATTTTGGATTCCTTGCTCCCCCTTTGACATCAATGGAAAAGGTCAAAAATCCCTTTGAATTCATTCCTTTTCATTTTGAGCTTCTCTCTCCCTATGTCATGTCTTATCTGACAAATATTTTGCAAGACCACCAAGAACACTTGCGGTAGGGAGTCAATTCCCCCATTTTCTATGTACTTCCTCTTGATTCAAGAGGAGGGAGCAACAACTCCCAACTTCAGGAAGAGGTTTTCTAAAAATATCTATTATTTTCTCCTTAGTCTCACATACTCCAAATTTATCCCTTTGTCTGCAAGAAATTTGCTTTGTCCTTGAATGCATCACCAGATTATCTAAAATATTTATAGCACTAATATTATCACAAAGAATTGAAATGGGTTCATCAGGCTCTATTTTCATCTCCTTCAGGTTCTACTTCATCCATAATACCTGAGTAAAAACATGAAGTTGTCGCAATGTACTCCACTTCTATTTTAGATAAAGATATTAAATCCTAAGTTTTGGTTAATCGGAATACAATATTGTCACCAAGAAATAAATCTCTTCCACTTGTGCTCTTCCAATCATTTATGCTTCTTACACAATCTGCATATGTGTATGTAGTTAGTATGAAGTTTTCACTCTTAGGATACCACAAACCAGAATCTATTGTAACCTTCAAATATCTTAATATCATTTTTATAGATTTGACATGAGTTTCTTTATGCACCACCTAAAACCTACCTACCATCCCAACTACTTGAATTATATCTGGTCTAGATGAAGTCACATACAAAAAACTACCAATCATTGAAATGTATAAATTATGGTTTACCGGAGCAAATTCATCATCCTTACTCAATTTACACCTAGTAACCAAAGGTGTACTCAGCGATTTGCATTCTTCCATCTTACAATTGCTCAACATCTCCTTTATATACTTGTTTTGAGAGATGAATATACCTTTGTTTGATTGAGAGATTTATAAACCAAGAAATAAAGATAATGCACTAAGCATTAACATTTAAAATTTATTTTGCATTGCATCCTAAAACCCTTTACACATAGTATCACTGCTACTACCAAAAATAATAACATTAACATAAACAAAAATAATTAGTAATTGAACATCTTTTTTTTTTATGTATAAGTTACTATCTGCACTACCTCTCTTGAAACATTTTTGTTGCAAATATCTATCCAATCTAGAATGCCATGCTCTAGGACCCTGTTTGCGTCTATAAAGTACTTTCTTTAGTCTACATATAAAATCTCAATGTTTTGAACATTAGAATCCTTTCGGTTGTTCAATGTAGAATTCTTCTAATTATCCATTCAAAAATGTAGACTTGATATCCATTTGATATACTTTGATATTCTTGAATGTTGATAAGGCCAAAAACATTATGATTTCTTTTAATCTTGTTATCGAAGCAAATATCTCTTCAAAATCAATTCCCTCAACCTGTGCATATACTTTAAGTACAAGTATGGCCTTTTTTCAAATCACTTTTCCATCTTCATTCAACTTATTTTAAAGACCCATTTGGTTCTAATAATATTTTTTTCTTTAGGCCACATAACCAATTCCAAAGTTTTATGTTTCTTAATTTGATTAAATTCTTCCTCCATGAAATCTAACCAAACTTTCTCTTTGCTTGCCTCTGCATAGGAACTTGGTTCAACTTTTTATAATAAGGCAAAGTGTACCTATTCATTTTATTTCTCAATTCTTCTCTAGGTATAAACACCACTATCCGTATCTCCTATAATTTGATGTTTAGAATGGTTCTTCTAAACATACCTAGCCAAAGTCTTTGTAACTATATTCTCTGAGTAATGCCCCGCCATGAGACCCTAAAGGGAGTTGCAACACAACGCGGAAGCATACAATTTTTTTCTTCTTAAAATTGCATTATTATCAAAGAAGATGCATAATACTTTACAACAACCTCTAAGGTAACGCGACAAGATTACATCTATAACCAAAAAATACACACTACTTGCACATAAAGCATTTATTAAAATATTAACCATACATTTAATTGCACATACTCACAAAGAATTAAAGATTCTAACACTAGAATAACATATAATAAGTTTCAGATTACATTAACTTAAAAGTAGATTACAATACTCATTCCCAGAATGAGGTAGATCAAAACTAACTATTACAATTACAAAATTCCTCCTCAAAAACAAATGAGGGGAACAATAATTACATGAGCTAAACTGAAGTAAATATAAAGCTTAAAATAAATATTGAAACCACTGAGAGCTCTCCACTAGAAAACCTCGCAATGTAATCTACAAATCAAAGGGGGACCCAATGGCGTAGGGTGTACATTCCTCCCAACCAAGTGGTACCTGAAGGCCCACCCCCCATGCTAGGAGATAGTAAAAAGGATACATGGACAACCTACTACCTCTAGTCATAGGCTAACCCAACATTAAACAAAACCACCACAAGAACAACACTAACTCAAAGAATACATTGCTAACCGAGTTTAACAGTTTGACACACCAGTAACCTATACATACGACTAACCTAGGAGAGGTTCCACTCTAGGTACACGAGTTACCCGTCAGATCTTTCTAGATCTCGACCCCCATTGAGCTTCACCCTCCTACGATTATCATGTGATTCATCACCACTCCAAACTAAGGAGGAACACATAATCCAACAAATCCATTCAAATAAGGAACAAACCATTCCTCGTTCATGGAAACCGAGTGACTCACTGAAAACGACAATCCTCACTACCATGGAGAACTACAAAAGACAAGACCATGAAATAACAACTCTCAAAGTTAACATACCCCACTAGGAAGACTTCTAACCTCATCTAATGCCTCTATTCAATTTACCCCAAAAAGTCACAAAAGAAATCTCAAGCACATCTTAATGACACATTAGTTTAATATTCACAGTATACTAATTTAACACCAATTTGCTTACAGGCAATAAAACAATTGAATACAATAGCACATCCCAATTATCCCATATTACCAGATTAACTAAAAGACTCCTTCAATTAAAGATAAACATCACACTATCTATTTCTCCAATTTCCTCAATTTAAAATAACAAAATCTTTGTTCCTACTAACATAATATATATATTTTTGTAAATAAATACCTATTTCTGCAAACACACTTAATTAAATATCTATTTCCTCTAATAAACCAGATCATGCAAATAGATTATTCTTTCTTTTTATAATTCCTAATTACATGCAACAATTTTTAAAAATAAAATAAAGTATAATTAATATATATATATTTTAAAAATATATACATAAAATATTTCTACATTAAATATATTTAATAAATTTTCATTAACAATAACTATCTCTTCATTTAAAAGCTAAATCAATAATATATTAACAAAAATATATAAATATAATATATTATAAACACAATACATATATATATTTATTTAAAATATATTATATTTAATATACCCTAAATTCGAAATCCAACCAAAGTCGAATTAATAATGGCAGACTAAAATCCAATGCAAATTATATAAAAAAAAATGCCAAAGTCAAATTAATATGAGGAAGGGGGGTTTGGTTGGCTTACCACAGCCGCACCCCATTATATTGGGGGCGGACTGTGGTAAGTCCATCGCTCCCATCATATGGGAGGGGCGGTGGAAACACCACCGTCCACCTCCATTAGGGGGGTGCGGCGGTGGTATTTCACCCGCCTCCCCCAACACAAGCATTATTTCAAATTTTTTTAAATCAAACAAAACTCTCCCAAAAAAGAACCCTCCCTGCATTCTTTAGGTCGTCGTACGGTGATTTAATTGAATATATATAAAAACATTTCATCATTAAATAAATATATATCATATATATGTGAGGATATATATATGAATAATACATATATATATTTATTGAATTTCACTAATAAATTAAATTAGGGAAAAGCTTTTGAAGAAAGTCATCTATAGGAAAATGTTTAATTGGGCAATCAATTTTTTCCCCAGGGGAATTTTCACAATAACAATAATTGTTTTCCCAAATTTATGAGAGGGTTTCTATTTCTAAAATAAAAGTTACGTAGACTTCATAAAAAAAAAATTTAACAAAATTCTATAGCCATTAATCAAAACAATTTCCTTTCCGAAATTTCAACAATTTTACACAGAAGCTTTAAATTATTTTTTCCTAATTCCCTTATTGTTTCTCTCTGGTTTTTATTTCACTGTTTAAATCTAATAAATTTTCCAAATAAAACAATTCATATTCATTGGTTTTTACTGTAAATAATATTTTCTAAATTCTTCACGGCAACAACAAAAGCTTTAAATTTCCTTTCTCCAAAAACAATTAATTTTCCTTAATAGATTTACCAATACAATTAACTGCACAATACAATTTTTACACTAGATTTTAAACAAACTAATTTCACAAGTAAATAACTTGTATCAAGAAGCTTCAGACAAGATGAATCTTTGATGTCGAGCCTCCTCCAAAGCTTCCACAGCTTCTTCCCAGCAACCATAGTAATTCCAACACCAAAATAGTATCCAAAATTCACAGTAAACACAACAAGAACAATTCCTACAACCAAGAAAATCTACAATCCTTTGTGTATTTTCCAATTTTTCATTCTTTCCCCAAAAATAATATCTCCAAAAATATCCTCACACTCCCGTGAAGAACCTTTCCTCTTCTTTCAAAATCCCAAATTCTCTCCATGAATCATTTTTCAACAACCTCTTCATTCATTTAACTCCCACATGCTGGCAAAAATAAAATATATTAAAACAACCAATTTTAATTTCCATTTAATTTAATAATTCCAAATACTAATTTAATTACCACTAATTGAAATTAAATTCCAAAATGAAATGAAATTCTATTTTACAACTTTCTAAATAACCATAGTTAATTAATTAATTTTAATTATTTAATAAATAAATTCAATCCCATGGATTAAATTTAATTTACTAAATAAATTTAATTTAATTAATTAATTTAAATAAAAGCTTCTATAAAAAATGTCTAATTTTAATTAAATAAAAATCAGCATTATTTAATACAATAATTTTAAACATTTATTTCCATAATCATGAACCCTTTAGAATTAAATAATATTAAAACAAGCAACCAAAGACACAACAAACTCGACTGACGACACACTATGGCTAGGGTGTAGACCTTACACATGTAACCTAGCTACTATCTCCCAATCATCACACCGTTGGGTCGACATGCTCAAACCTGTGAAGCCAGGTGGAGTCGATGTCATGTACCTGCAAACCTGTATCCAAGGCATCAATAACACATGTATATAAAATCTTTATAAAATACACCGTGAAGAGGAAATCCCAGAATCGCAGGGCGCTCGCAAGCGAGTGATGCAATCATGTCCCCTTCACCAATACAATATCACCAAACTGAAACTTCCATCATTAATAAAACTCATGAGCAATAATCATGTCATAATAAACCAACATTATTCTTAATCAAAGCATGTCAAGTATAACATCAAGGAAAGTACATTTCATAACACACATAGTCCATGTCGCTCTAAAAGAAATGATAAAATAATAAAGAATCTTAATCTAGCATAAGAGAAAAACATAGGGGTGTTACACTCTGAGTCAAATACTGAGTCTTCATCACTATTGCTAATTAGATCTTCATTATCTTCTTCATATATAGTATTAGTAGATTGTATTGTTTCATCAATACTTACATTAACACTTTCCACAATCCTTTTCAATCTTTTGTTGTAGAATCTTTATGCATTTCTTGTCATAGAATAACCAATAAAAATACCTTCTTCAGATCTATAATCAAACTTACCAAAATGTTCTTCATCCCTTTTGATGTAACATTTGCTTTCAAATATTCTAAGATTTATAACTAAATCCAATCTTCCTTTCCATAGTTCATATGGTGTTTTAGCAATCTTTGATCTAATTTGAGCTCTATTCAAAATGAAAATTATAGTCTGATTTCTTCTCTCCAATACATGTCTAACAAATTTTCTTGACTTAACATTATTTTGGCCATCAACTATACAGTTTAGTTCTTCCTCTCAACGACTCCATTCTGTTGTGGAGTTCTAGGAGAAGAAAATTATCTTTGGATCTTATGCAACTCATAGAATTCATCATACTTATCAAAAGTGAACTCTCCACCTCTATCTAATCTCAAAAACTTAATTATTCTTCCAATTTCATTCTCAACCATAGCCTTAAATGCTTCAAACTTATCAAAATCCTCTATTTTTTCTTTTAGAAAAGTAAACTAGATCATTCTATAGTAGTCATCAATAAGCATCATAAAATACCTATCACCTTGAATGCTCTTTTTACTCATTGGTCCACATAAATTAGTGTGAATCAAGTCTAATGGCTTTGTTGTAGAATATTACTTAGTAGGAATTTGTTTGCTTGTCTATTTTCCCTCATGGCATGGTTTGCCACTCATAGATGTAGGCTTCTTGATCTATGGCATGTCCCTTACCATTCCTTTTGATTCAATCCTTACAAGATCATAAAAATTTGATGTGTCCCAGTCTTTTATGCTAGAGCCAACTCTCTTCTCTTTGTATTGCAAATAAATTTTGTCCATTTACCTAAAATGTTGGGAAAGAAGATCCTTAATGTTGAAGGTGGTTTTTATTTGTGTAGAAATTATAAGGATCTTAGTATGTGTCCTTCCCTAAGGGAATTTCATTAGTAAAGATATCACAAGGTGTAAAGATTGACTTTCAACCTCAATGGCGAGTCAATCAGGCTTGGATCTTGGTCCTTATGATAGTAGGTAAGATTTGAAACTAAATTGAAATGATATGTAATTCTTAAACTAAACAAGCAATAAGACCTAATACATGAAATTCAAACTCCCAAAAGTACAGAAACTAAAATAATAGTTTGCATGAAGATCTGAGAAGGGTTTGGACACATGCACCTACCACCAAAAGTTGGTTTTGAGACCTGCTGAAGGATTGGTTTACCCCTAGGCGAATGGTTCCTAGTTAGGGCTTCTAAAAACACTTTTGTAAATCCTTGAAGGTTGGGTTTTAACTTCTATTTGGCACAAGTCCCGCTATCAGATAGTTAAAAATAAAATTTGCAACCTAGTTTCTATGGTGACAACAATGATGAAAACTCATGCAACAATGCAAATTTTCTCTTCAAAATCTTCAATTCTTCTTCAACTTGTAATTTGCACATACACAAAGAGGAAAAAAAAATTGTCCAAATGGGGGTTTGCCTTAGTCAAACCCCAAATTTGGTAATTAAACCTTGATAGAAAGAAAATGATAATGAAGAAGGAAATGATGAATGAACACTTTCTTGTTACAACTCACCAATCCTTCAATGACTTCCCTTGGAGGACTGAAGACAAACACATTTCTCCAAGGAATTTGATATTTATTTTCTTGATGGATTTGGATACTTAAAATGCTTGTATGCTTTAGGATAAAAAATGCATGTTAGCCTTCACAAGATGACATGAACACACATAAGCTTGAACATGATGTTAGGACCTTGATTGCTGCAAAAAATGATTGATAAAATTGCTCTTGAATGTTCTTAACAATAATATTTTCTCTTGGATATATTTGATCATACGTGTTAGATTTCAAATGATAAAAAGACTAGGTATTTATAGGTGTTTATCTAATTTCTCAAAAATTAGATTCTAAAAGCTGACAATTGTAAGTTGAATTTGAATCAATAAAATACCACCAAAAATATTTTTAAATGGGTCTTAGGACTTAAAGAGGACCCATTCACCCTTAGTCGAATGGGTCCTAACCTATAAGTCTAGGACACAGATGCTCCAATGTGATTCAATTATTTATTTCATTAATTAAATTTTGGTTCTCCCTTTGGAAAACAAGAAAAATAAGGCTTTGGAATGCATAATTTGGAAAATTAGAAGCTTAATTAAGACCAATAAATTAAAGGATACAAACATAATGTGAAATTGTAAAGGTATAAAATTTCCTACACTACATTTATCCTCCACTTTAGTGAGGGTATGCACTCAGACTCACACTAAAGTAGAAAAATATATGTTAAGAGGGGTCTAAGTATGGGGTGATCCCACAATAGTGGTTTACGCTTTTTGGGACATCTTAATTTTTTCTGAAATCACATATTTTAGAAAATATAATGATTTAAGCCTTGAAAATTTACATTTAAAGGATTACAATTGAATATTTTTTTATCAAACCACCTTGGATAGAACCCTACTAGTTTTTAACCATACCTATAATAGAGTCTCCTTTACACTCATTAAAATGTTGATAAAAAACCACTTTTGGTTTACCTTTTGGAGGATCAAATGAATTCATTTAAAATTTATTTTTTGTAAGTATGTAGTCCTTATTATGAGCTTCCCAATAAGTATAATTTTAAATATATTTAATTTTATTATTATATTTATTTTTTATTTTTTGTGAATGTAGGTTTTTCACCAAAAATCAAGCTCTATATTCTGCACATGTGGAAAAATAACAGATTATCAAAAAAAATTCTGAAAATGTCTATGCACTAGATATTTATGTCCTTGATCCAACAAAAAATATTGAATTTCGATACATACAAAAAAAATTATGTGTTAGCAAGTAAACCTATATTTGAATTGTAACTGGTCTGACTTCAAAACTTAATTAAGAAAAAAAATTCAATAAAAAACTATGAAAATAATTGCATGCTCTAGATATCGTAGTTACAAATCTAAATTAGAAAAAAATAGAAATTTATTCTTCATAGAAAAAAAAATTATGTTGGCAAGTACATGCCACTCTTTAAAAATGGTGTTTATTGTTAAAAACTAGTTTTCGAAGGAGATAGAAAAAGAAATGAAATTTGATTCCAATTTGTTTTAAAAATGTATATTTAGAATCTACAAACAATGTCGCAAATCACTATTTTGCATCATCTTCAAATTCCTCATGGTTTAGCAGCTATAGGTGCCTGAAAGTGAAGATTTAGTTTAAAAAAATTAGTTCAATGTCCAATTTGGCAAAAAATGTAAACTAGTATTGTGGGATCACCTGTGTACAAATGTTGATGAGATAGAGTGACAAAGATCAAGGGAGATGGCCAAGCCCCTAGGATCTAAGATCACATGTAAAACCAACATAAGCATATAGGGACACACAAGATGTGTAAGATACATGCAATACGACAATATACACATGTATACAATGTCAAAGCCAATGTAAAAAGAAAAAAGGGAAAAAGGATGGACTAGAAAGTTGTATTATGCCATGCCCATAAAATAGGCTCACAAGGGCTAGTGCAGCTTGGTATACACTAGGTGAGCTCCAAAGACAAAAATGAGAAACACGCACTAGGCCTACAAGGTGTGTACCTATAAAAAAGGGGTGGAAAATGGGGCAGACACACCAAGTCTACAAGTGTGTTCCCTTATGTCAACCATACCAAAATTTATACTCCCTAATAACTTTGATAAGATTCCACAAAATGATCAATGTGTTATATGAACACTAGACTAAGTCCAACTTCTACGAATAAAAGTGAAGCCAAAAATACCAAAATGCCAATGCCAAAATGAAATAATACCAATGTATGCCCCCACTTTAAAGGAAAATACCATATTATGTGATGCAGAAGCATCCGAGCTCACAAGAAATCTTGCGTATATATTTTATTTATTCAACCCATTTGTTTTTCTTGTAGGTTTCTAATTAAATTTGGAGTAAATAAAATAAATATTTTAATTCTCCTACAGCCCAATGAAAAGACAAGGAAAATTGCATATGGACAAAATCCTAGTCACCTACATGCTAGAAGAAAAATATTGGACAATGAAGAATATTTAAAGCACCCAAATCATGAAGGAAAGAAAAAAAGGAAGCCTAAGATTCATCTTTCTCCAAGTTGGATGCCACCAAGCAAGAAGAAGAATACCAAGATTCATTGGAGCCCAAAAGAGGAAGATGAAACTTGGAAAAGGAGATATTATAAGAAGATGGAAGTTTGGCTCCAAAGAGGGATTGAAAAACAAGAGAAGAGCCCAAATATATTTCTGATTTTTGTAGGTCATCAAAAGGACGTCCATAGGTGATGTTGAAGATAATTCTCCAAGGGAACTACATCAATTTTGTTGAGGCAAAGAAAGTGGACATTCATGGTGACTTGTTAGGTGATTTTTTCTTAATTTTGTAAGTTTGTAAAGGTGGATAGTTGGAAAGTTTGTAAGATATAATTCCTAGTTGGATTTGTGGAGGTTATGTACATGTGTTACCATCTTGATTGGTAGCAATAAAACATTTGGGTTGTGAGTGTTTTCTGATGTGTATGTTTTATGAAATTCTCAAGATATAATGTTACATCATAGCTGGAATTATTGTTACGACATTCACAAAATATATTCATTTAAGGGCTGCAAATTTAAGAGGTTAATCCACATTTATTTTTGTTGCAACTAAATGAATCAAAGGGATAAATAAAAACCCTTAAGAGTTGGAATTTATCAAAGTTAATTTGCATCTAAGAGAAGAGGAGTAATCTTGACAAATAACAACCTTGAGGCTAAAATTTAACAAGGATATATTGGCACATACAATTTGTTACAATATTTGAAGTTTTGAGCAAATTCTTATAAGAATTTGAAGGTATGAATATTGTTGTTATCAAAATGCAAATAAGTGAAGTTGAATAGTTATTTTCTTTGCATCAAATTGGTATCAGAGGAGGAGATCTTAAGAGTGGAGAGAATCCACCAAGACCATGGGTGAAGAATTGGTAGAGAGTGAAGAAGCCCTGAGAGGCTATTGATTCTATAGAAATCATGTTGGCTATCCTCCAACAAAGATGAAATTGGGTAGAAGGTGTGCAAGCGTCCTCCACTGTGTGAAAGTGGGTAGAGGGGGTTTTGAGAGGTGCATCTTCCAAAGTCTTTGTTGGGTAGAGGACAGTTGTGGAATTTTCTAGGTATGGAAGTGTGTGAATTGTGAGACAAGATTGTGCAAGTTTTGTGGTTAATGTGTATGTGTGTTCAGGAAATGTCTTCAGGAAAGAGGGAGAGTATGAGTTTAGCCTTGGGTAAAGTTTTACGAATTTATTTTATTGAAAGAAGAGAAAGAAGGTTAGATGAAGAATGAGAAAAAAATTCAAGGAGGTTATATGCAAAACATAAGGACAAGTTGCAGAAGAATTGGAAGACTAGGAAGAGAGAAAAGACCTGCACTCAAGTGGACTTGAGTTTATTTTTCCCTTGGGTGTATGATGCAGGAGCATCCAGACTCACAAGAAATCTTGCATATATAATTTATTTATTTAACCCATTTGTTTGTCTTGTAGGTTTCTAATCAAATTTGGAGTAAATAAAATAAATATTTTAATTCTCCTACAATCCAAGGAAAAGACAAGGCAAATTGTACATGTACAAAATCCTAGTCACCTACATGCTAGAAGACAAATATTGGACAATGAAGAATCTTCAAATAACCCAAGTCATGAAGGGAAGAAACAAAGGAAGCCTAAGAGTCATCTTTCTCCAAGTTGGACACCACCAAGCAAGAATAAGAATACCAAGATTCATTGGAGCCCAAAAGAGGAAGATGAAACTTGGAAAAGGAGATATTATAAGTAGATGGAAGTTTGGCTCCAAAGAGGGATTGAAAAATAAGAGAAGAGCCCAAGCCTATTTCTGATTTTTGCAGGTCATCAAGAGGACATCCATAGGTGATTTTGAATATAATTATCCAAGGGAACTACATCAATTTTGTTGATGCAAAGAAATTGGACGTTCATGGTGACTTGTTAGGTGAAAAAATTCTGAAATTTGTAAGTTTTTAAAGGTGGATAGTTAGAAAGTTTGTAAGAGATACTTCCTAGTTGGATTTGTGGAGGTTATGTATGTGTGTTACCATCTTGATTGGTAGCAATAAAACATTTGGGTTGTGAGTATTTTCTGTTGTGTATGTTATTATGAAATTCTCAAGATATAATGTTACTTCATAGCTAAAATTGTTGTTACGACATTCACAAAATATACTCATTTAAGGGAAATGAGTTTAAGAGGTTAATCCACATTTATTTTTTCTGCAACTAAAGGAATAAAAGGGATAAATGAAAATTCTTAAGAGTTGGAATTTATCAAAGTTAATTTTCATCTAAGATAAGAGGAGTAATCTTGACAAATAACAATCTTAAGGCTGAAATTTAACAAGGATATGTTGGCACATACAATTTGTTACAATATTTGAAGTTTTGAGAAAATGATTATAAGAATTTGAAGGCATGAATATTGTTGTTATCACGATGCACATAAGTGAAGTTGAATAGTTATTTTATCTGCATCATTATGAGAGATTACTTTAAAGTAGAAATGATAAATGCTAGCTTGACAAAAAAGGGCAATGAGAGCTTTTTGGAAAGCCCTATGCCAATGATATGTTTCCAAATAAAGTTGCATCATGAAAAAGGAGGTTTCCCCCACATGCAATCCAAAAAGATAAACACATAAGGAATCCACAAATTTGGTATCAGTGCATGTCTTTGCTACAGTGATATAATAGAGCTTGGAACCATCATCATTCCCCAAATACTTCATGGAACAACAAACACAAAGGAGGATTGACACATAGAGAACAAAAAAAAAGAAAAATATTTTGGGTCAACATGGAAGAGGCTTATATTTCTCAATGCCTTGCATCATCCCCAAAAGGAAAACATAAGACAAAATAAAATATTTTTTTTATTATAGATAGACTTGAATGGAGATAAAAATAGAAGAATGTCATGAAAAATTCACTTTCTTTGTATCCTTGCACCAACAAAGTAACAAGGGTCATCCAAAGAAAAATCAAAAACATAAAGACACATCAAGCAACATGGTACATGGGATCAAATTATATACACACAATCACACAGAATATAGAAATAAAAATAAAAAAAGTATGGCACATGTGAGCCAACCTATAACAGGTCGTCTGCATCCCAATATTTTTCATCATATATGGAAGGCATATAACTAGCCAAAGGGAAAAAAAAAAGTGCCATAATAGGACAAGGCTATCTAAACCCTTGCCCCCCAAATGTAGGGAAATAATGAGCCAAGGTAAAGTATTAAATTCTACTCCTTGAAATATAAAATAATGATGCATAAAGTTCAATACATGTGGTAGTGAGCATGCTATAATTCTACAACTATCACATGGCAAGGAGAAGAAACTAATGGTATTTATTATGATGAATAGGAAAAGTATCATTTTTGAACATATCCAATGAGATACTCCCACATGTAGTGTCTATCAACTTAGGATTCACCAAGGGTGAAGTTGTCTTAGAGGAATCTCATGTGATGGTATTGATATTAAGAGAAGGTTTCTTTGATGCTTTTGTTATCTATGAAGGATAATATTCAATACCTCTTTTTGTTTCTTGTATGTTAGGCTCTATAGGAACTATAATGCCTTGTTCTTTCACTCCACCTATTTTCCATTATAGCCCAGTTGTTTCAAGATTTGATATCCTCATCCATAAAGAGCTTCCATTTCTTTCAATGATGGTGGATTCTCATGATCAATCTCATCATAATTGGTTGTGTAAGTTGTGTCTCCTTCTTTACTAGAAGGTGTTGTCCTAGATGCTTGTGATTACTCCACTTCATGTTGTGTTGATACTACCTCTATTTATTTTTCCTTTCCTGATTCTTTTGTTGTGATTTTGTATTCTCCCATGAATGTAAGTGTGAAATCTAATGAACCCCAATCATCATCCAATAACTTTGTGATCATTGAAAAATACTTCTCTTTCTCTTCTTCTTGCACTAGTTCCACTTTTTAAGTTGGTATCAATGTTCTCAAAGGACTTTTTATTTCTTGTTTCAATTTATAAACAACTTTCTGATTGTAAGTCTACTTTAATTATGTACACCTTTTTTTATAACTATAATTCATTAGACGATGAAGTGTTGAAGGGAATTCATTCATTTCATGAATCTGTGGCCTACCCAAGATGATATTATATGATAGTTCTTGGGGCATGACATAGATAGTAGTTTTCAATGTAACCCAACCAACTTTTATAGGCAATGTTATCTCACCAAGTGGTTGCTTTCCCACATTATCAAAACCATCGATAGATAAATAATTTGGTTGAATTTTAATCTTGTCCACTCTGATTTTATCTAAAAATTTTACACTACAAACATTGAGTTTCAAACCACTATCAAAGAGAGTACGCTTAATGCCAATTTTGTTAATGCTAGCCAATATCATCAAATCCTCATTTTTTTGTTGTATTTCCAATGGAGGTAACTCATCTTGATGAAAAAAATATCTATATTGACTAATCTCATACCTTGAATTAAGGTTGCTACATCATTTGGTTGTGCACTAGGAGGGACCACAACTTGTAAAACATTTTGAATCATTCTATGATAATTAGGCGATGCTTGAATGAGATCCCATACATAAATATTAGCATGAGTATTGTGAAGTTGTTCCACAAGATCATACTCCTTTCCACTATGTGAAGATAAACGAGGAGTACTAGGAAAAATGGGTTGAGTAAGTGGTATCGATGTAGAAATGGTTTTTGGTTACCTATTATTCCTTGTGTTATATGTATGAGAAATAGTATGATAACTTGGATGTTGTGAAACATTGTTACTAGTGAGTTTCCTTGTAAAATTCAAGATATGTACTATAGGTTTTGGGTTTTTTTTAGGTGGCCCTATGATAAGCACAAGTTTGGTTTGGTTTTTTGGTTGTTGTGAAGGTGGGAAGAGGATAAGTTGAGGTGTGATTATGTTGACTGCTCTTTGTTGTGCTTTGGTATTACAAGTCTTAGTGGATGATCTTGGCAAGATGAAATCCTCAAGGGCTTCACCTAACATGTCAAAGTCATCACTACTAAAGGGCTTGAGGGATAGGTGTACTCGTAGAAAGAGATCTGACATGATCATATGACTATGATTCCTCCAAGGTTAATCATTTAAGGTAATCTTATTATTAAATGTTTTAGGATGTTCTATGGTTTCAACAATTTGCAAAAAATGAAAACTTGATCTATCCAGACTATGAAATGAAAAATGAAAACAAATGTCTATAGATCTAAACCTATTAAACACTAAAAGTAACAAAATAATTACAACTTTTTTGAAAATGCAAGTAAAAGGTCAAATTTCTTTAATATGTAAAAACACTATTCTAAAATTTTAGAACATAGATCTACTGGTAGAAATAGAAAGCATACACAAATACAAAAATGCATGCAAAATTTTGTCAGGACACCTGTACTAGGACATATTCGCCCTTGGGTGAATGAGTCTTTGCTCAAGGTTCTGGAAAATAAAAAGTTAAGTGTTTGTGTTACTATATATGTTTATTGTGTCTAGTTTCAAAGTGTTACTACAGTGACAAATTTTTCTAGAATTCTGATGAAATGTGAATGTAATTTTATGACAATGTATGAAAAAAATGACAACTTTATTGAATGAAATGTTGAGCTAAATGACTTAAAACACATTATTGTAAGCTATTATGAAAAATGTATTCAATATTTTTAGATTTTTATGAGTTTAAATGATGTAAACATGAAAATATGTAACCCTAAATAAAATGCAAAATAAGATTATGCAAAACCTAGATCTAAGGTTTTAATGATCTCCAAATCAGAAAAGTATGATGTAAGAATGTCAGGTTCACCAAAATGAATGTTGGGAAAGAATATCCTTAATGTTTAAGGTGGTTTCTATTTGTGTAGAACTTATAAGGATCTTAATATGTGTATTTCCCTAAGGGAATTTCATTAGGAAAAAGATCACAAGGTGTAAATATTGACTTTCAACCTCAATGGTGAGTCAATCAGACCTAGATCTCAGTCCTTAGGATAGTAGGTACTTGATCTAAAACTAAATTGAAATGATATGCAATTCTCAAACTAAACGAACAAAAGACCTAATACATGAAATGAAAATTCTCAAAGGTGTAGAAACTGAAATCACAGTTTGCAAGAAAATATGAGAAGGGTTTGGACCCATTCACCTATCACCAAAAGTTGGTTTTCAGACTAGTTGAAGGACCGGTTCACCCTTGGGTAAATGGGTCTTGGTTAGGGCTTTTGAAAACATTTTTGACCTTGTCCTTAGAGGCTAGGTTTTAGCTTCTATTTGGCATAGGTCCCACTATTGGACAATAAGAAATAAATTTTGTAACCTAGTTTCCATTGCTTGACAACAATGGTGACAACTCATGCAACAATGCAAATTTTATCTTCAAGATCTTTAATTCTTCTTCAACCTATAATTTGCCCATACACAAAGAGGAAAACTTGTTTTGTTTGAATGGGGGTTTGACTTAGTCAAACCCCAAGTTTGGTAATTAAACCTTGATAGAAAGATAATGATAATGGAGAAGGAAATGATGAATGAACACTTGCTTGTTACAACTCACCAATCCTTCAATGGCTTCCCTTAGAGGATTGAAGATAAACACATCTCTCTAAGGAATCTGATCTTTCTTCACTTGATGGATTTGGATACTTGAAATGCTTGGATGCTTTAGGGTCAATAATGCATGTTAGCCTTCACAAGATGACATGAACACACATAAGCTTGAACATGATGTTAGGGACTTCATTACTACAACAAATGATTGGTAAATATTCTCTTGAATTCTCTTGAAAATAATACTTTCTCTTGGATATATTTGATCATGCGTGTTAGATTTCAAATGATAAAATGACTAGGTATTTATAGGTGTTTATCTAATCTCCCAAAAGGTAGATTTCATAAGCAAAAAATTGTAAGTTGAATTTGAATCAATATCAACATTCATCTCATCATTATTAACATCACAAGCTTGCACAAAGTGGGATGAATGATTAGGCATTGGGTTGGTAAAAATTTACAAATTTTGGTTAGGCGGGGCAATAGAATTATTCCCTTGATCATTAGCACCACCCAAATAGATGTGATTAGAATCAATGAGATCTTGCACTTGATTTTTAAGATGCGTGCATCATTTTGTATCATGTCCACTTGTGCATTGATATTGACAAAATTAATTTGGATTAAAACTTTGAGATAAAGGCTTGGTTGTGTCCTTAGGTCTAACTAGAGGCAAGCAGATTAAGTTCTTACTCAATAGTTACAACATGATCGAATGAAGGGAGTTGGGTAACGAGGTAAATTCTCTATCTTTCGATTTGAATTGGTATGGGGTTGAAACTATGGTAGCAACTTGAGGTTCAATATGGTTGGTTGTTTGAGATGTATTTATCTTGATAAATTTCTTGTTTTGCTTCTTGAATGGTTGGTAGTTGTTTTGAGGTATGGATTTAGACTTTTCAGCATGAGTCGATTAAGATGCGTCTTCATACTAACTAACCAAATTATGATAATCATGAAGATCTGTACACAAGTGTATAAAGGATGGGTATTACATCAATAATATTTTCTCTCTTATTCATAATTGTATATTTTTAATGAACATTCTTTGGACATCCAAATCAGAAAGAGTAAGATTGATTTGTGAGTAAAGAATTTGATAGCATCCTATAAAGTCTATGACATTTTCACCTTTCCTTTATTTTCACCACCTTAAGTCAAGTAGGGTAACCTGAGGACCAATGTTCACTTGAAAATTATTGAGGAATGCATCAAAAATCTCATTAAATGAGTTGATTGAGTTATTCAACAACGAAAAAAACCATTCCAAAGCCATGCATTTCAATGACCTAGGAATTTTTTTAGCTTGGATTTTTTCTTCAAAAATGAAGTCACTACACAAGGTGGTATATGCCAATATATCCAGTTGCTAGGGTCTCCTTTACCATTGTATTTCTTAAATTGGGGTATTTCTATGTTTTGTGGCATTGGTGTTTTCAAGATTTCAAGTGCTAATGGGCTCCTTTTAACATATTGTGATGGTTGTCCATTTTGGTTTTGGTTCAATATTGAGATTTTTTGTTGAAGTGATGTCACGTTTTGTAAAATTTTGTTTATGATAGAACCATTACTTGACATGTTTTGGGAATGAGGTGAATATGGTGGAAGTGTATATGTGCTAGGTGGACTACTATGTTGCAATTTTGTGAGAAGTGATGGATTTGGCCATATGATGTTTGAATTCACAAAACTATAAGGATTTCCTACAGAAATACCCAAGGTTGGAGCTATACTATTGTTTTTATGTATCATTGTGGTAATAGTTGGATTTGTGTATGTATAAATAGAGGTTATAGTTGTAGGGAGGGATACTTGATTTCCTCGTTGACTTTGAGAATTATTGAAATCTTGAGCACAACTAGCCATTATAGGTACATGAGCATCAACTATATGGGATAGACTACACAAAACCTCTAATCCTTGAGCATCAAAAATTAATTTCTTCATGTTATATATTATAGGCATTGTTGTGCCTACTAGATAATCAATACTCACATAGTCTTGCAGTTTTTCTAAATCTATATCCAATTATTTAAGTTTGTCTTCAGGAACATGGGCAATAATAATTTCAATATGCAGAAAAATGGTTGATGGTATGATTGTCATGGGGGTTGTGGTATGAGGGATAGAGTCCAAAATGGGTTATTGAGAACACTTTGCATGAAAGAGTAGGAAAACTTAGTATCCACAGTGGATGTAACAACACTATGGGATGCCACGAGTTTCAAACTATGTCTCACTGAAGTATTGGCAATAGAACACCAAGTTGTGAAACTCATGTAAGTTTCTCAACACCAAGTGTACCCAAGATGAACACCAAACTTCTAAATAAGAACAATAAACACTTAGCAACAAAAATCAAACAATAGAAGCAAACAAGAAACACAACAACAAAGGTTTAGGAAAAAAATTATCTAGCCAAGAATAGCAGGGTAGAGGCACCCAACGGTGTTTGACTCTTGGTCAACAATTTTGGAAATTCAAAATCTATCTAAGTATTACATTACTTAAGGATTCTGACTCTACTTGCAAACAGTTGTAATAATAAATATTTTTTTCACAATTTACTTAATCTATGCCAATTTGACTCAAAATGCAAGTATGCAACAATGTTGAAGATGTTTAAACAAATTTGAATACATTTTTTAAGATATGAAATGCAATAATTGACTAATTCAAAGATGCAAAGACCAGGAAATGATGATTTTGATACAATTTTAAAACACAAATAATTCATTTTATTTCACCTTTATGACCTATATGGAAAATGCCTAAAAACATGCAATTATGGATTCCAAACTAGAGGTTTGCAAGTACATACAAATTTAGCAAACAAAGATGGACAATTGTGAAAAAGTTTGTTATTTCAACTATACAATGATAGAGTCACCTAGGGATGTTTGAGTCCTTGATAGGGGGTTTAAAAACTAAAAAAATTGAATGTTTAGGTTGTTGTTTCAGGTTTCTATATCTATTTGCAAAGAGGTTTGATAGTGATTTTTTTCTAGAATTTTCCAATGTAAATGAGATGCAAATGTGTGATAATGTGTAAACAAAAAGTGACAATTATTGTAATGCTCTGCCACGTAACCCTAGAGGATAACACAAACACAATGGAAGTGTAACAATTTTTTTTTAAAGTGTAATTAATAACAAGTAAAGTTAACTACACTTAACACATGCATCCTCTAAGGTACACGACGACGTTTAAATTTGAATCCCATAACATATGAAAATAAACTAATCCATAACATATAAATAATACACATGAAATAAAGATCATACATCCAAAGTATTAAACTCATCTCATAAGATATGAAGTAAATAAAAGAAACATCCATAGATTGCATTCATTCTAAATAACAGTTATAAGGCTCATTTCCAAAATGAGGAAGATCATACAATAATGTTACAATTACAAGGATACAAGAATCCTCCTCGAATACAAATGAGGAGTAGTACATAAACATATGTATCCCACTAGTCCAAAAGAACATAAGATATGGTACAAATAACTGGAACATGTGAGCTCCCCAATCTTGAAGATTTTGTCATCATGAACATGAAGTGTAAATCCAATGGTGTAAGGTGCACGTTCCACCCAACCAAGTGGTACCCAAAGTCCCACCCCTTGTGCTAGGATATAGTAAAAAGGGCTTCCTAGACAAAACCAACAACCTCTAGACATAGGCTAAAGCAAGTCTAACTATACAAATACAATACAATACATAAGGTTACATTGCTTCCAAAGTAAAATAATCAAGTACTACAACTGTACAATACAACTAATGTCATAGGAGGAGTTCCATCACCAAGTTGCATGGGTTACCCTAACAAATCTTCCTAGGCCCCAGCCCCCATATTGGGTTACCCTGGTAGCCTCTCACAAATCCCGGCCCCACATGCAAACTGATGTGGAATCAATTATCTTTCAAAGGGACAAGATAATAATCTTGCCATTCCAGACCTTCTCATCTCATCCCAAGTCTAAAAAAGCCCTTGAGCCCATGAGTGAGGCACAATTAACAAGTTATATGATTTAAGCTACCCTTTCCCCTAATACATTTATTTAATTTCCACTAAGTAAAATAACTCTCACATGAGTTACCTTGACACCACTTTGTGTAACAAACCCCATTGAGAGCCACTTCCCTATAGACAACACATGGATCTAATCCATAACCCAAGGGTAAATACAATGCACAAAACCGGATAATAAATCCCAATCCAAAATATAAGAGGCATCACTTCCCCATTCGTAATAATCATGTGTTTAAACATAATAACAACTAGGTGCACTACCCAAGGGAAATCAAACGGCTGAACCATAAATCACAACAACCCCCTCATAAAACTACCACATCTAGAAGACTTACATACATAACTAATAGATTTCCCCAAACAACGTGAACAAAAGAAATCACAATTCAATAAGCAATTCAGGCAAGAAATAAAGCTAACATTAGGATTTCCTAAATCTAATTTCCACTTCAAGAAAATACAATAACACATTTCCCAAATAAACTAGCTTATTACAATTGCACTTATAGAGAATAAATAAATTAAATCTAATTTGTTCAATTCAATTTCCCAATTTCAACTATTTAAAAATCAATTTCCTCTTTCTAAATCTTTTCATTTTAAATCATCTAACTGTACATTTGCATGCATCTATTATAAAAAAATCATTTAAATATATATACAATTACATATGTTTTATATATATAAAAATATATATATATACATATATATATACACACATATATATATATATAAATATATATATGAATATATACTTATATATATACCTATATATAAATATATATTATATTTTAAAATTCAAAACAATATATAATAACATTGAAATACAAAAAGGCAGATGAAAATTGCTTAAGGTTCGGCTTTAATAAGGTATGCCTGGTTGTGTTTAAGTTGTCGAAGCCTCCCATGTATATGGGCACGACTATGGAGAGGGCAGTGTTGGGTGCTACCTCCCCACATCACCTCCCTATGGGGGGTGGTTGTGGGGACAACCCCAGCCTCCCCCATTTACTATTTAAAACTCATAATTTTTTTTAAGATTTTCCCTGCGATTTTTAAAATTAAATCGCCGTACAAAACTCTTCTTAGGTTTTTCAATAAATTTTAAAAAGGCTTTCCCTCAACTAGGTATATGCATGTATTTGTATATATATGTATATATTATCATATGTATATATTATCATATATATATATACATATATATATATGTATATATATATATATATATATGTATATATATATATATATATAAACATAAATAGATATAAATAAATCAATTTGTCTATTCTAGATGAACATTTTAATTTCACAAAAGGAAGTATATACAAAAAAAATCTACAGAAGGATGTTTTCATATTTTAACTAGAGGTTTTCAATTTCCCAGCCAAATAGATCTAATTGGAAAAACAAAACAAATCATTAACCTTTACAGGAAGATATTTTCCATTCAAACAAGTTTTTGCCCAAATTTTGATAGGAAGATTTTAAATCCATTCCTACAGAGACTTTCCAAATCTTTTATTGTTTTATTTTGGGGATTTCTTTTGTTTGAATTCAATTTCTACAGAGGTTTCCAAACTTCTCTACAAAAAAATTCTAGGAATTCCTTTTTTTTTTAAACAATTTCTACAAAATCTCTAAGCTTTCATGACAATTTTCCAAACATGACAATCTTTCAAAATTACAAAATATAATAAATCTTCTAAACAGATAACATATTCTTCTTGTACAAGCAATCTTTCTAATTTGCATATAAATAAAAACAATTTAAAGAACCTGTTTCCGGAAGCTTGAGGAAATGACGTTTGAAGTAGAGCTTCGCCTTCAGATTCCAATTTCCCAAAGCTTCTTCCAAATTATCCACTTTTCCAGAAAGATGAAAACAAAACCAGAGCCAAAGTTTCCCAAGAACTTCCCTAATATTCAAGAACCTCCACAAAATATATTTTCTCAATGTTGTGAAGTAGCCTCTTTCCTCTTTTAGTTAATGCAAATATTCTCTTTGAGAATTAATTCCCAACAATAGTGTTTAATTTTTATAACACGTATCACAAATAAAATATCTTCCCAACCAATTCATAGATAATTCCTCTAAGATATTTTCTAACATATTTGTGCATTCAATAATTCAAAATCACATATTAATTTCTAATTTAATTTAATCACTTTATAAAATAAATTTAATCTCAAAGATTAAATCACTTTACAAAATAAATTAAATTAAATTAATTAGATCAAATACAAATATTCTAACAACATTAGTCAAGATTAATTAAATAATTACTTAAAAAAATTAAAAGCATTAATTTCTCATTGAACATACCTTGCAAAATAAATAAATGACAAAGAAAACGTGGACAACATAACAACATAGCATAACCAAAACAAAGACCGACGACACATTGTGACTAGGGTTGTTGTTTGATAAGGAAAACCTATTACTATCTCCCAATCAACTATACCATTGGGAAATTGACACGCTCAAACCTATGAATCCAGGTGGATTTGATGTCTTGTACTTGTAATCCTACAATCAAAACATATGTTGTACATATATATATATATATGTATGTATGTATATGTATATATATATGTATATATGTATATATATATATCATAATCAATCACACTGTGAAGAGAGAATCGCAAGGCGCTCACAAGCGAGTGATGCAATCTTGTTCCCTTCACCAATACAGTGTCACATCAAAACTGACGAAATTAAAACATCAATTAACTACAATTGAGCATATATCAATATCAACTCAAATATCCAACTATGCTAACCAGAAATCATGTCATAATCAATAATCATCCATAAAGTGTACCATCACATCAAAATATTAAAAAAACATCATCACTCCAATGTTAGCGATCAAATAACAAACAAAGTATCATAGTCTAGATCAAAGTAAAAGTATTGTCCAAAAACATAGGAAAATCGGAGTAAAGCACTGTTTGAAAATATGAGCAAATTAGAGGGGTGCTACATCCTCCCCCCCTAGGTTCAAGCTTACTCCTGGAAGCCTGCAAACAAATAGGGATAGAGCTCCCTCATCCTAGATGCATCCTCCTAGGTAGTTGAAGTATCATTCCTAGGATCCCATTGGACCCTAACCTGCTCAATATCTCAAACCCTGAGGGTGAGTCTCCTATGTTGCATGAGGGCCATGGGCTCCAAAGCCATCTACCTGTCCTCTACCTGTATGGAATTCCAATCAATGATGTGATAAATATGAGGGTGGTAAGGCTTGAGTACTGAAACATGAAATATTTTGTGTATGCGCGAGAGACTGGGCAACAAAGCAAGACAGTAAGCTATTGGACCAATATTCTCAAGAATCTCGAATGACCCGACAAAATGAGTTGCAAGCTTAGAACCATTTCCATATCAGATTGGACTCTTTCATGGATGCACTCACAAAAAGACTTGGTCATGTACTGAAAACTGACGGTCCACTTGATGCGCTTCTACATACTTTTTCTGCCTATCCTATGCAACAACCAAATGTTCCTTGATCCGAATCACCTACTGCTCCATATCCTGAAGCATCTCAGGACCCAATAGAACTCTATCCTCTAACCGATCCCAACTCAAAGGAGTCTGACATGGTCGTCCATAAAATTCCTGGAAGGGAGGCATACCAATTGAACTCTGATAACAATTATTATAAGCAAAATCCACTAAATGGAGATAGTCCTCCCATCGTGTTTGTTGATCCATCACATACATGTGTAACATATCCTCGAGGATCTGGTTGACCGTCTTAGTTTTTCCATCTCTCCTAGGGTGATACATTGAACTAAAGTTCAATTGTGTCCCCATGGCATGTTACAATGACATCTAAAGAGTTGAGGTAAACATAGGATCCCTGATAGAAATGATCTGACAAGGAATACAATGCAACTTAAAAATATCTCCTATGAACACTCTAGCAACGGACGAAGCATTATAGGATGAACGAATAGGTAAGAAGTGTGCTACCTTTGTCAACCTATCCATCGTCACCATAATGGCATCGTGTCATCATGAAGAATTATGTAACCCAACAATGAAATCCAATGATATTATATCCCATTTCCACTCTGGCACCAAATGTGGTTGCAAAATTCCTTTCAAATGTTGGTGTTTAGCCTTCACTCACTGACACTTCAAACACCTCAACACAAATTCAATGATGTCTCGCTTCATACTTGCGCAGAAGTATAATTGTCACAAATCGGCATGCATCTTCTTCACTCCTGGATGAGCTAAATAGGGTGCCAAATGTGCCTTTTTCATAACCAAGGTATGAAGATCTCCATAAGATGGAATGTAAATACATCCCAAGTGCCTCAAAAATCCATCTGACTCTAGAGAATAACTTGAGAATCTCCCCTCAAGAATCCTGCCTGCCTGAATCTCTGATCTCACCTCTTGATACCAACTATTTGTGCAGGAAGTGTAGAAAGAATCTAACTCCTCAAATCCACACCAAGAGTCAACTCTAACAACTTGTGTCTTTGTCTACTGAGAGTGTCGGCAACTACATTATCCTTCCCTTGGATGAACTTCACCTTGAAGTCATACTCACAAAGAAACTCCATCCATCACCTCTGCTTGGAATTAAGATTAGGTTGCGTGAAGATGTACTGTAGGCTCTGATGATCACTATGCAACTCAAAAAAATTTCCCCAATAGGAAATTCCTCCATCTCGTCAAAGCGTGTACTATCATTGCTAACTCAAGATCGTCTGTGGGGTAATTCAACTCATGATCCTTGAGTTTGTGAGACTCATACGCAATAAATCAAACATCTTGCATCAAAAATACTCCTAATCCCTCCAAAGATGCATCTATATAGACAACAAAATCTCCAGTAGGATCAGGTATCGTAAGAATCGGTGCTCTGGTCAACCTCTCCTTTAGAGTCTGAAATACTACCTCACACTTCTCTGACTAAAAGAATCTCTTCCCTTTCCTCTGAAGAGAAGTGATAAGATGTCCTATCCTTGAGAAACCCTGAACAAAGCACTTGTAATAACCTGTTAATCCCATGAAACTATGTATCTCTACCACATTAGTGGGCGCAGGCCAATCAATGATCACTTGTATCTTCACAAGATCCAGTGCAATACCCTCTCCTAATATCACATGCCCAAGGTACCTAACCTTAGTCTTAAAGAACTTGCATTTGGAAAGTTTAGCGTACAACTGATTATCCCTCAAACATTAAAAAACCTGCCTCAAATGCTCCTCATGCTCCTCTACCGACCTGGAATAGATCAATATATCATCAAGGAATACTAATACAAATCTATCCATATATGTGTGAAAGACTTCGTTCATCAAGATCATGAACACAAAAGACACATTCCTCAACCTGAATGGTACCACTGTAAACTTGTAGTGACTGTAATGAGTGCAAAAATCCATCTTATGAATGTCAGAATCAAATATGTGTAGCTAATGATACCCTGACTTAAGATCAATTTTTGAAAAGACCATAACACCCTTGATTTGATCAAACAAATCATCGATCCTAGGTAAGGGATATCGGTTCCTTATTGTCACTTTATTTAGCTGACGATAGTCTATGTACAAATGAAGAGAACCATCCTTCTTCTTCACAAAATTTACTGGTGATCCCCACGGTGAAACACTAGGGCGAATGAAACCCTTCGCTAACAACTCTTCTAGCTGCAAGTGGAGCTCCTTAGGCTCCTAAGTAGTCATACGGTATGAATCTCATGAAATAGGCTTGGATCCAGGTATAAGATCGATCTTGAAATCAATGTCACATTGTGGTGGCATCCCTGGAATCTCATCGGGAAATACATCTACATACTCCTGAAATATGGGGTGGCTATCAAGAGAAAACTTGTCCTCACTATCACCCAACTCCAAGTCATCTACAATCACTACAAACAACTGAGATCCCTGACGTACACATCTTCTCAGCTACATAGCCAAGATCATCCTCAATGATATAGGTCTTTGAACTCCTACTATCTCAACCTCTCTACCAGATACATCAATGCATCGAATCAACTTGCGTCAACAATCAATGACGGCTCTATGTGCCTCAAGCCAATCCATCCCTAAGACAATGTCATACAACCCCAACAGTATGATGTGGAGGTCTACTATAGTGTGAAAGGATCGAATCTCCAATCCACAGTTAGGTACTAGGGAATGCAATGTAACTTTAGCACCGGAGGCCAATTCGACTTGCCACTTATCATCCTACTTTACTACCCTTAGTCTACATCGCACCATGACAGACGATGAACTAAAAGAATTTGATGCTCCTAAATCAAATAAAATGGTAACTTTGTTACCTTGTAACATACCAGAAGCCTCTACCACTATGCCCTAATGATCAGCCTGGCGGTTGTCAACCACAACAAACACCCGATGACCTATGCTTGTATCACCAACATTCAACTCTGACACTACTAGCCTTCGAGTGTAACCTGATGTGCCCTTATTGGGACACTATCGGGCTATGTGACCCTATTGGCCACAAGCATAACATATAGTACCCCTACAGAATCCTCTACCTCCAGAAGGTGTGCTCGACTGTTGAATGCTACCCCTATAGGTAGACTATGTATTCTATGCCAGTTGCTCATAATTGGGGCATTTTTTTTGCCTCCAATTCCTATCACCACCTGACTGATACCTATCTCCCTATTTCAGCTAGAAATTCTTATATTTCTCCTGGGTATTCTGCTGCTAACCACTCTATGTAGGCACCTATTGTTTCCTAGGTGGTCCAGCTCCCTGAGCCTAGCCACTATGTGAACTAGGCCCTGCAACTGAAGCACTACCAATATTCTACACTCCAGTATGGCCACCCAATGCCATCATCAAGTTCTCCTCCACCAATCTAGCCTTCTCCACTGTTGTCTCCAAGGTCTTGGGTTCGAAAAAATGAACTCCACCACTGATCCGAGCATTTAAGCCCCTAAAAAAGTGTTGCACAAGCATGTCCTCATGATCACCAATGCCAGTGAACTACTTGAGCTTGTAGAAATGATGCTCCTATTGTTCCACGGACATGGCCATTTGTCGCAAGGCATGAAATTTGTCTCCACTACGTTGTCGCCAATGCTCAGAAAGGAATCTGGATATGAACCTCTCCATGAACATATCCCATGACATAGAATTAATCTGGAATTTGGAGTGTCTGACCTTCTCCACCATTGTCTCCATGGTCTTGGGTTAGAAAACATGAACTCCACCACTAATCTGGTCATTTAAGCCCCTAACAAAGTGTTGGACAAGCATGCCCTCATCATCACTAATGTCAGTGAACTTCTTGAGTTCATAGAAATGACACTCATACTGTTCCACAGACATGTCCATCTATCACAAGGCATGAAATACGTCTCCACTATGTTGTCACCAATTCTCAGAAAGGAATCTGGATTTGAACCTCTCCATGAACATATCCCATGAAATATAATTAATATCAATACAGAGCTTCTACTCCTCCAAACTCCACTAGGTAGATGTAAAGTCTCTCAGGTGCATGATTGCACATTTGTCCTTGGTGTTGCTACCATAAGGGTGCATAGCAAAACACCAGTTTAGGTCAATCAACCAGGTCTCGGCCTCAAGTCCACTGCCAGAACCATCAAAAGTGGGTGGACAAGCTCTAAGTAAATCTCTCATGTGAGCATCTATGAATACCTCTAACTGTGTTGGTACCTCTATCTCACCAATATTAACCTGATCTCCACCCTACCTCGGCCCAAGGTGATCAAGAGTCTCCTCTAACAATCTGTACAACTAAGCGCCTTCGATCCCTGATAGATCTTGTTGTTGATCACCACCTCCCGGAGCATTATGGGAAGCCTGATGTTCCTCACGATCAGAGTCATGGGGAACATGGGGAGGTTAATCCTACTGACTACCACTATGACCACCTCCTTAGCCACAACCACGACCTCTACCTCGACCTTGCCTAGGTGGCATGATCCTACACAGAAGCACCAAGGTATAAGACAAGGTACACAACTTAGATCCTACACAACTAATAACATGATGGGTTTAACATTATCCTAGAGCACCCAGTGTTCAAACTTGGGCTCTGATACCATGAGTAACACCCCACCACGTAACCCTAGAGGATGACGCAAACACAACAGAAATGTAATATTTTTAAAAAAAAATGTAATTAATAACAAGTAAAGTGAACTACACTTAACACATACATCCTCTAAGGTACGTGACAACGCTTACATTTGAATCCCATAACATATAAAAATAAACTAATCCATAGCATATAAATAATACTCATGAAATAAAGATCATACATCCAAAGAATTAAACTCATCTCATAAGATACAAAGTACATAAAAGATCCATCCATAGATTGCATTCATTCCAAATAAAAGTTACAAGGCTCATTTCCAAAATGAGGAAGATCATAAAATAATGTTAAAATTACAAGGATACAAGAATCCTCCTCGAATAAAAATGAGGAGTAGCATATAAACATAATTATCCCACTGATCTTAAAGAACATAAGATATGGTACAAGTAACTGGAACATGTGAGATCCCCAATGTAGAAGATCCTGCCATCACGAACATGAAGTGGAAACCCAACAGTGTAAGGTGCATGTTCCACCCAACCAAGTGGTGCCTGAAGGCCCACCCCTCATGCTAGGAGATAGTAAAAAGGGCTTCCTAGACAAAACCAACAACCTCTACACATAGGCTAAAGAAAGTGTAACTATATAGATACAATAAAATACATAAGGTTTCATTGCTTTCAAAATAAAATAATCAAGTACTACAATTGTACAATACAATTGTTGTCATAGGAGGAGTGTCATCACAAAGCTGCATGGGTTACCCTGGCATATCTTCGTAGGCCCCAAACCCCATCTTGGGTTACCTTGGTAGCCTCTCACAACCCCCAACCCCACATGCAAACCGATGCGGAATCAATTATCTTTCAAAGGGACAAGATAATGATCTTTCCATTCCAGGCCTTCTTGTCTCATCCCAAGTCTAAACAAGCCCTTGAGCCCATAAGTGAGGCACAATTAACAAGTTATATGATTTAAGCTACCCTTTCCCCTAATACATTTATTTAATTTCCACTAAGTTAAGTAACTCTCACATGAGTTATCCTAGCACCACTTTATGTGTCGACCCCCATTGAGAGCCACTCCCCTATAGACAACACATGGATCTAATCCATAACCCAATGGTAAACACAATGCATAAAACTGGATAATGAATCCCAATCCAACATATAAGAGGAAACACTTCCCCGTTCGTAGTAACCGAGTGTTTAAACAGAATAACAACCATGTGCACTACCCAAGGGAAATCAAAGGGCTGAACCATAAATCACAACAACCTCCTCATAAAACTACCACATCTGGAAGATTTACATACACAACTAACAGATTTCCCCAAACAACATGAACATAATAAATCACAATTCAATAAGCAATTCAGGCAAGAAATAAAGCTACCATTAGGATTTCCTAAATAAAATTTCCATTTCAAGAAAATACAATAACACATTGCCCAAATAAACCAGCTTATTACAATTTCACTTATAGAGAATAAAGAATTTAAATCTAATTTGTTCAATTCAATTTCCCAATTTCAACTATTAAAAAATCAATTTCCTCTTTCTAAATCTTTTCATTTTAAATCATCTAACTATACATTTGCATGCATCTATTATAAAAAAATCATTTAAATATATATACAATTACATATGTTTTTTATATATAAATATATTATTCTTTAAATAGTTAAAAACCAAATTACTATTTCTAAACAATTACTAAATATATATATTTAAATATATATACATATAAATAAATATATATATGAATATATACTTACATATATATATAAAAATATATATTATATTTTAAAATTCAAAACAATATATAATAACATCGAAATACAAAAAGGTGGACGGAAATTGCTTAAGGTTCACATTTAATAAGGTATGCTTGGTTTTGTTTAAGTAGTTGAAGCCTCAAATGTATATGGGCACGGCTATGGAGAGGGCAGCATTGGGCATTGCCTCCCCACATCACCTCCCTATGGGGGGCAGCTGTGGGGACAGCCCCAGCCTCCCCCATTTACTATTTAAAACTCAATTTTTTTTTAGATTTTAGCTGTGATTTTTAAAATTAAATCGCCATACAAACCTCTTCCTAGTTTTTTCAATAAATTTTAAAGAGGCTTTCCCTCAACTAGGTATATGCATATATTTGTATATATATGTATATATTATCATATATATATATATATATATATATATATATAAACATAAATAGATACAAATAAATCAATTTGTCTGTTCTAGATGAACATTTTATTTTCACAAAATTTCTACATTAAGTATTTACAAAATCTTTCCAAAGAAGGAAGTTGTACAAAAAAATTCTACAGAAGGATGTTTTCATATTTTAACTAGAGGTTTTCAATTTCCCAGCCAAATAGATCTAATTGGAAAAATAAAACAAATCATTAACCTTTACAGGAAGATATTTTCCATTCAAACAAGTTTTTCCTTGAATTTTGACATGAAGATTTTAAATCCATTCCTACAGAAACTTTCCAAATCTTCTATTATTTTCTTTAGGGAATTTATTTTGTTTAAATTCTATTTCTACAGAGGTTTCCAAACTTCTCTACAAAATCTTTCTGGGAATTTTTTTTTTTTTTTAAACAATTTCTATTGAAGCTCTAAGCTTTCACGACAATTTTCCAAACATGACAATCTTTCAAATTTACAAAATTTAATAAAGCTTCTAAACAGATAACATATTCTTCTTGTACAGGCAATCTTTCCAATTTGCATATAAATAAAAACAATTTAAAGAACCTATTTCCAGAAGCTTGAGGAAATGATGTTTGAAGTAGAGCTTCACCTTCAGATTCCAATTTCTCAAAGCTTCTTCCAAATTATCCACTTTTCCAGAAAGATGAAAACAAAACCAGAGCCAAAATTTCCCAAGAACTTCTTCCCCAATTTTCAACAACAATTTTCAACCTCCCCAAAATATCTTTTCTCAATGTCATGAGGTAGCCTTTTTCCTCTTTTAGTTAATGCAAATATTCTCTTCGAGAATTAATTCTCAACAACAGTGTTTAATTTTTCTAACACATGTCACAAATAAAATATCTTCCCAACCAATTCACAGATAATTCCTCTAAGATGTTTTCTAACATATTTGTGCATTCAATAATTCAAAATCACATATTAATTTTTAATTAAATTTAATCTAATTAATTTAATCAATTTATAAAATAAATTTAATCTCAAAGATTAAATCACTTTACAAAATAAATTAAATTTAATTAATTAAATCAAATACAAAGATTCTAACAACTTTAGTCAAGATTAATTCAATAATCACTAAAAAACATTAAAAGAATTAATTTCTCATTGAACATACATTGCAAAATAAATAAACAACAAGGCAAACGTGGACAACATAACAACATAACAACACAACATAACCAAAACAAAGACTGATGACACACTATGACTAGGGTTGTGGTTTGACAAAGAGAACATGTTACTATCTCCCAATCAACTATACCGTTGGGCAATGGACACACTCAAACCTGTGAATCTAGGTGGAGTCAATGTCTTGTACCTGCAATCCTGCAATCAAAACATATGTCGTACATATATATATCATAAGCAATCACACTGTGAAGAGAGAATTGTGGAATCATAGGGCACTCGCAAGCGAGTGACGCAATCTCGTTCCCTTCACCAATACAATGTCACATCAAAATTGACGAAATTAAAACATCAATTAACTACAATTGAACATATATCAATATCAACTCAAATATCCAACTATGCTAACCAGAAAGCATGTGATAATCAGTAATCATCCATAAAAACATCAAAATATAAAAAAACCATCATCGATCCAATGTCGGTGATCAAATAACAACAAAGTATCATAGTATATCAAAGTAAAAGTATTGTCCGAAAACATAAGCAAATCAGAGTAAAACACTCTCTAAAAATATGAGAAAATCGGAGGGGTGCTACAATTATGAATGCAATTTTAGATGAAAATCTAGTCTAAATGATTAAAATACACCCTAATGCAAGCTATGATGCAATATGAAACCCTAAATGAGAAATACAAGACAATGTAAAGCAAATATGAAACCCTAAATAATAAATACAACAAAATGTAAAGCAAAAATTAGATTTAGGGTTTGAATG
>CM021101.1:605907237-605942246 GCA_007115665.2 Sequoiadendron giganteum
AAGCATCGTTGGTTAATCACGATAGTGCGCAGATCACATGCATGAAAAGGAAAATCGCCTATCATAAGTTTATCAATTTCATAAATGTAGATCTTAAGGCAATTACAACTAGGTAATCAAGATATGATAGAAGAGCAAGGTTCATTGGCCGCATTTAAATTGCACAAAAAACTAGGTAGGATGGCCACTTGGCCAAATTTAGTAATAACAAGGTAAGCAGGTTTAGGGCACTAAGTTAAATTAGCGGGAGTGGAAGAGCCAAAAGGGAGCTTTCCCTCATAATGAACCATCGTATCAATTTTTAAATCCACGAGCTTAAGGATGAGATGATAAATTAACATGATCCCCATGAGGAGATATCATAATATACGACCCTTCAAGTTCATAATAACAGAGTACGTGTCAAATTCCTTAGTAAAGCCACCTTCATTTAGCATGGGGCTATTCCTAAAATTTGAATTTTTCCACTTGTAGGCCACCTCAACTTTACTACCCATCCACCAAGCCCAAACTACAACCATGTGGACCCCCCAAATGACCCTCATAAGATGAAGATTTGAAGTCATCATATTAAATGAGGGTTTTGTTCTTTCAAGATTAGATCTTGAATTCTCGGTGGTAAGTTCCCCATATTTCTCCAATATTTAGAGCAACTCCAAAAGGTGCCATAGTTAGCCAAGGCATCTTCCACTTGGTTACCCTCGCTAAAGATGTGTGTCACCTTTTTTAACCTTAGCTTGGATAAAAAGAGCCTTATATCCAACAAAATATCCTTTGTACTCCATCCAATCAGTCTACCAAAGTTCACAACATAGGTAATGGACTTAGAGTCTCCTTCAATGTGAAGGTTCTTTATCCCTAGAGAAACAATAATTTGGAGGCCCTTGAGTAGTGCACGTGCCTCTGCAACCATAGAATATTGGAAGCTAATTCCTCTCGTAAAACTAGCAACAAGTTCCCCCCTGGAGCCTATGATCACCCCTCCTATACTAGCTCTTCTCGAGTTGCCTTTTGCAGCCCCATCAAAATTAATTTTAAACCAGCCTCTATCTGGAGGCTCCCATTTGGTGTTTCTCCTAGCCAGGGATTTGGAGTTGTCAAAAGAGTTTGCATCCAACTTCTGATGCCAGGCCTTAGCCATTCTAATTTCACATTTAGTAGGTCCCTTCTCTGGAAGTTTCCCATTGAAGAGGGAGATGTTTTCCTCAATAAGGCAGGCACCAATACCAAAGACCTCCCTTGGGCTCCTCTCAGTATTCCTGAATATCCTGTTGTTTCTTTCCTTCCACAGACGCCAACCTATAATAGGAGGGACCTAGTTCCAAATTTCTCTAGGCGAGGGGTGAACATAAGGACTACACCAGCCCAAAATAAAGGATTTGATATCCTTATAGATGGTCCAAAGAATTCTCAATCTTTCAAAAGCCATACCTCGGACTCTAGCAACAAACAGACAGTGTAACAGTAAGTGGTCAACAGTTTCCTCACAACATTTACATAACAAACATCTATTAGGGATATAAAATCCTCTTTTCCTCAAATTATTCTGAGTAAGGATCTTGTTGTGACAGGTAGTCCACCAGAAGAAATTGACTTTTGGGATCATATGGCAGTTCCATATCTTCTTCCAAGGACCAACCGCATGACCCTGGTTTGTCAACAAACTGTATGCCGACTTAATAGACAGATCACCATGTTTGTCATAGGTCCAAAAAAATTCATCTCCCACACCAGAAGAGGGAAGCCTAGTAAGAGAGAGTAATTCCTAGAGATACCTAGCCAGGCCACAAAGATCCTAGGAAAGAGGGTAGCAAATAGCTAAATCCTTCCACACCCTAGCCCCAGGAGGCCTAGAAACATAATCCCTAATGTGGATACCAAAAAACCTCTGGGTCAGCCTCATGAGATTCTTGAAATCAAAACTTTCTAGAGGGGTATCAATTAACCACAGACCTTCCCAGAACCTGATCCAATTACCATTTCCTATCTTCCATTTTATCCCACTTCTAAGAAGACTCTGAGTGCTGCAAATGCTTCTCTAGGCTAAAGAGCCCTGGGGGTGAACCTCAGAGAGGCAGTAGACCAAAGGCATGTTCTGAAGATATTTAGAATTCATGATTTTGCACCAATCCTTAGTATTCCTTATTTGATCCCAGCCCACCTTGGCCATCAAGGCCTTTTTAGTGTTGACTATATCCCTGATCCCAAGACCACCACAGTGTTTGGGCTGACAAACCTTTTCCCATTTTACCAAATGAATATTTTTTTTGTCCTCTATCCTAGACCAGAGGAAATTCCTTTGAATTTTTTTGAATTTCTCAGCTATATACCTAGGTATCTTGAAAATAGAGAGGAAGTAAATTGGTATCCCTTGAAGAGCAGCAGAGAAAAGTTGAAGCTTACATGCGTGGCTTAGAATGGATCCTTTCCATCCAACAAGTTTCCTCTAAATTCTTTCAAGCACTGAGTTTCAAAAGTCAGGAGTGACCTCCTTGATAGTGAGAGGGAGTCCAAGGTAAATAGATGGAAGATTCCCACTCAAACAACCCAACATCGCAGTGACCCTAGCTTGCAAGTTAGGAGTACTGTTAAAGAAGTAAATCATGCTTTTGTTGTAGTTAATGCATTGACCAGAGAAGGCAGCGTAATTGTTAAGAAAGTTTTCACCAAAATTAAGCAAAGAAAAAATAGGGGGATCATATGTCCTAAATACAAAAAAATTAGGATTGCAAAATGAGAGGTCCTTTTTCTTTATTTCATTAAAAAGGGAGATCAACAAGATGAATAGATTGGATATCAACCATGAAGGTGATCCAATCAAACTTGGATCTCCTTCTTTGAGGGACTGAAAATGAATTGGAATTGATTTTCCTTGATTAACCTAATTATGTACTATGTGACCTAATACATGAAATGCAAGATCCTGACAAAGAACAAACTGAAACAATAGTTTGCAGACAGATTTGGAAAGTGTAGGAGACTGTGTACTTGTCTTGAAAATTTGGTTCTAAGATAAATAGGATGCCTAGGGGCATATGGGTCTATGATAGGGTGTCTTTCTCTACTTTTGGGTTACTCTGGTGATAGATCTAAGCTTTTGATTTTCAATTTCAGACTTGTTAGAATGCTATCAGATAATTTTGTAATTGAGTTTCTATGGCTTGAAAAAATTAGGACTTTGAATGCAACAATGAATAACTTGTCTTTAATCTTTCTTAAATCCTCTTCAAACCTATAACCTGCACATTCAAAGAGGGAAAATGTTGGGCCATTTAGGGGTTTTCCTCAATCAAACCCCATGTAAGTGTTTCCACTTTCACAATGGCAATGCCAATGATAAATAGATAATTGGAAGGAAGAATTGATGAAATCATAAAGTGTTGCAACTCACCACCCTTCAATGGATTTCTTGAAGGACCGAAGTCATACACATCTCCTCAAGGACTTTGATGTTGCTTTCTTGAATGTTTGAATGCTTTGGAGCCTACAAAAGTGTTAGAATTTGCAAAATAATGACAACATGAACACATAGAATTTGACATGATCTTGGATCTTGAATTGTTGCAATAAGGCTCTGAAATGTTGCTCTCGACTTGCTTGATAGTTCTCTTGATCATAAGTTCGCCAATATTTTTCTTGTTAGTTTTGAAATGATGTAATTAATATAACTAGATATTTATATGCAATTGTGTTAATTTCCTGAAAATTAAATCCCAAAAGCCAACATTTGAAATTTGAAATTTGAACGTTAAAATGTTGACAATTACATACTAAAAGTTGGTCCCCAATAAACTAGGGGGACCTATACATCCATGTGCATATAGGTCTTTCCCTGCTTGGTTATAGGTGGTTTCACATTGGAACTACGCATAGGTTTAATTTGTTGGGATTTTTTTGGATTGTACACAAGAATTAATTCAATTTTGTAAACTCCCGTCAGGCAAGTCAAAATTGTGGGAGTGTGGATATATGACGTCATCGTAGGAAATTGTTGCCAAACTAAATAAGATTCCAGCTAGGTGATTTAAATTGTTCTAATTTGGAGGCTTTCAAGTGATAGGTTACAAGTATATTGTCTGTCCAGAGGCATGAATTATCATGGTTGTTGGGCATTTGAATCTTAAGTTGATAGAGCCATTTTAAAAATTTAAGCTAGGTCATGGGGTTCAAGGTTGAAGTTTCTAGATGTCACCGATTTCTCAAGTTCGAAACATCAACTTTTAATGTAGGTCGTGGAGCCTTGGAGTTAGTTTGTAAGTGGTAGCAGAAAATCATGCTAGATTTTTCTAAGTAAAACAAAAAATGCAAAGGAATCTTACTGACTGATCGCAAGTTTGTTTAATGGTTTAATGGTTGCTACAAACAAGCCACAAACATTAGTTTTAGAAAAATTGTGTATAAGTTCGGCATTTGGTGCATGTCGAAATGAGTAGATAACACTTGAAAAGAAGACACTTCATAGCACTTAGTGTGTCGACTTACATTTGTGCAAGGTGATTGGTGTTATTTGGTCTGAACGTATGGATTGATAGTTACTAGTCACCATTGTTTTATTCGCTAAGAGAATGAATTCCCTAAACTGCAGTGTTTAATCTTGTAAATTGTTACTTAGATAACAACAATCATCTCTAGAGAATATTGTTGCTATTTTATGTTGGTTTTTTATTCTTAATATATGTATGCCAATATCAACACAAAATCTTTTGAGTTATATATCAACAAATTTTCATATACTTGCAATTTGTTCAATTTCATGCCCACGAGAGTCAAATATATTTTGGTGCAATCTAGGGTGTTCATTATATCATTATATAGGATCAAAGGGATGTCTTGTTTTTATTTAGGAAGGGGATCATGACATGGAGTGGAAAGAGTTCTTTGTTCTTTATTTTGAAGGGGACTAGATTGGATGGAAGGGATACTTTGATCTTGATTAGGAATGGGGTCATTATATAGGATGGAAATGATCTCTTGATCTTGATCTAGAGGGGAATCTAAGGTAGCATGGCTTGGATCAATGGATTTATAAAGTTCATTTTGTGTGGATGGTGTGATGAACGAGGAGTGTTGGATAGACTCATTCAATTGAGTAGATAGAGGAATAGGAGATGCATGAGGTTCATAGGATGGGGGTAAGGGGATGGAGGATTATGTTTGAAATGGGAATATTGCACACCTTTTTTTGTAATTAGGGATTTATTATTTTTTGTGAATAGTCCTTGGATAAATTCTTGAGTGATAAATGTAAATTTTGTAGTCTTAGATAGAGGATTAGGATTTGATGGAGGATTAAGATTATGGCTTGGAGGATTAGGATTAGATGGAAAATTAGTATTATGACTTGGAGGATTAGGATTGGATGGAGGATGAGGACTAGATAGAGGATTGGAATATTGTAGGATGAAGAATTTAAATTGTGGGTGGGGGTGATGGAAGTGTTGTTCAAATATGGAGATTTATATATAGATATGATTTGAGGGGAACTTTGGATGTGGGTTGGTTTTCCTTATTAATAGAAGGGGAAGGATAAGAAATAAGAGATATGTAGGAGGTATATGTAGGTGATCTGGATAAGAAGGATTTCCCTTGTCAAAGGTAGGATAATGAGATCCAACGGATATTTTTTGGGATTAATGGTATAACTTGTGTTAGCCTTGTGTTAATTGGTTGTTGATATTGGGGATTGATATATGGGTTACCAAGTCTTATGGGTTTTTGTAAAGGTGGTTGTTGGTAAATATTTTGGAATGTTGGGGATTGTTGGTATTAATGAAACATGGTTGGGTGACACTTGCTTAAGGCTATATACTCTAAGGTTTTTTCATCATAGGGCTCACCAATAGCATATGGATCACAATAAATAAGACTAACTTGATCATCATCAATGTAAGTGGGGTTTCCGTTGATTACTAGTTTTGGCCTTGTTGGGTAGGATATGAGTTAATGATTTGGATGGGATGGAAGACTGAATGAGATATATTTGAGGGGGGTGAAGTATGATTATTTTGATTGGATTCTTGAACAAGATGAAGGATTAATTGGATTAGGAAAATTTGATATTGGTTTTGAATGAGAATGGAGATTAGGATGATAGAATAGAAAAGGATTTGGGATTAGAATAATAGGACCTAAGGATGAAATTTGATTTTTATTAAGGGTTAGATTGGAGAGGTTTGGAGTGAATAGATGGATGAATAATTATGTTGACTAGAAAATTGTCTTGAAAAGATTTGAATGATGAGAGATGATGTTGGAGATATTTAGAATAATTGAATTAATAATGGATTAGATTAGGAGGATCGATGGTTTGGGGTGATTTGGATAGATGAGATCCATTATTTAAATGAATTTGGATGAAAATATTGGAAGATTGGTTGAATTAGGATAAATGTTTTTCTTGCTTGACTAGGGGAAAGATTTGGAAGCACAATAAATAAATAAAGTGGCTTGAGGAATTTGGAAGATAGGTAGAAGTTCTATTTTTTATAAGAGAACACACCAATCACATGAAAATACTTAAATATTATCCACATGTCCGAGTGCCACTTAATGTGGGCCCACTTGTCAAAGCTAATATTTTCTACATGTGTATGGATAGATATGGTATGTAAGGTCTTATACAACCATTATACCCCTTACCCTCAAGGACAAGCCTTGCTCAAGATTATCTCTATTTCACCATATGGAAGTGCATTGTCAGTAACTTCAAGGTAAAATATGCATCCCTTACACCACACTAAGTGATTGTTGAGAGGTCTTAATCAAGGATAAAAGAGGTTGTTAGGGAGTCTCTAAATACCTCAAGAGTACATGAGGCCAAATCCATAGATAAAAGTGGAAAATTCCAAACAATTATGAGGAGAGGGTAACCTACTCTCCACCTTCACTTCCCCAAGGTATAAAATTTTTGAGGGCTTATCCAATATTTGATAATATTCCACTTCTAAAAGGGGTGTTTTTTGATTCACCCCTTCCTCTTTATACTTTGTTGAAACACATAAATTGAGGTTGTCCCCTAGAATGATAAAATTGACAAAGGTAGGAGGGATACTTATCACATGATAGAAATTTTAGATTATGATCCAGGTTAATGGATTTAATGTCTAGGCTTAAATGGACAAGGATTGAGAGTGATATAGAATTAACTATTCCAAGAAAATTTAATGGCCTGATTAATTAGTCTATAGTTGGAGGATTTAGGATATAAGGTTGACTTAATTAAATAAATATGTTTATTTAATTAAGGCGGGGGATAAAGGTAAACGATGAATTTAATAAATAATAAATAATTATTTAATTAGTTAGGATAGGGTAAACTCAAGTGTCGTTAGGTCTAAGCTAATTTATGTGTCTATATTATTGCAAACTCAAATTTGAAAGAAACAAAGCATTATTTTTATGAACTAATTTTACTTTTTCATAGTTTTTAAAACTCTTTTTCTTATATTTTTAACATACCTATTATTGTACCAAGTCAATCTAGTTGACCATATGATTCAAATCTACTTTTTATAGTTTCAAGTATTGCTTCATGGTCAAACTCACAAACTTTCCACAAATTATTATTTTATGGTTGACCCTAATATTTATCAAATGAACATTTGATTAGACAAGGTTACAATAATGAAGAATATATCTATGTTTTCCAAAGTCCTCAACATACACATATTATACTTCTTTAGTGGGTACCTTCAAAGCCACATTCCAAAAACAACAATAGACCATATAGGATACTCAATATCCTCTCCATCAATGATTGTGCCTCTCCACAATGACACAATTAATAATATGTTCCTTCTTCATTATTCTCATCAACAATAATTGTATAAATATGAACTTTATTGAATTGTATGAATAAATTAATTCCACTAAATTATATAAAATATAGCAGTATGAGATAAACAATTAATTTCAACTAATTAATAGATCTATAATATATAGTTTCACTAGATCCAATGCATGGTTAGATTCAACTAGTATTTTCATTTCATTCAATTATAGTGCTTGTATAATTCAATATGTGTCAAGTGGAACTAAAGGTATACAAGACCATTCATCAACCCACTCTTTTGAACCATACTCTTCTAAAAAAAAAAAATACATAAAAAACATGTTAACCCTCTTGTAAAATAGTCCATTAACTTGAATTTGAAATTTTGAGTGAGTGGAATTCCCTTGGTCCTATTATTATACAATAATCTTTATATTTTGCAATATTTTATTATTTTACTAAGCAAAAAAGTCTACAAATTTTATACTTACCTTCATTACTTGGTCCCATTTTGGATTTACATTACTACATAATTGTTGATGTATTTTTCAACTTAGCACCACCTCAGTACTTCAACTCTTATCTTACCAAGGCTCTTTTCATACCTAATCCTACACCATTCCCCTTTTTCATGTCCAAACTTAGTTAAATTCTAAATATATTGAACACAATTTGCCACATACATCCTACTCAACCCATATAACATCCTTGAATTCTTGAATTGTGATGTGCAATTATTTTACCATATGATTTGTTGACTAAATATGCTATTTCTATCACTTAAATTATCATACAATATTTGAAAACAACATTGCATAATTATAGTGGAAAGATTATGATCATAATTGATGTCGAAGTGATACTCTCTCAATATTTGTTTGTTTTTCTTTGTGTTATTAGGTGCATGAATGGATTTTATAAGTATAACAAAAGTAACCTAAATATAGTTGTAGTATTGATATTGTACTTTATTATTTATTGGTTTGTATTAGGTAAATATGACTTATTATTCCTTATTTTAATAAGTTTTTTGGATCTTTCTTCTACATTTATGTCAATTTGTATTTTTTTTATTATAGTAGCAAGGAAGGACCATGATCTCGTGGTAACAAAGTAGCCAAAAATACTGTCAAAAAAACAAGTTGGGGAAACAACACTAGCTAGACCCAACAAAACAACAACAGACAATTACTATTAAGTCATTTGTTGTCAAACAGATTGCACCCAAATGCTTGAATGGTGAAATTCAACAATCTGTTGAAACATGGGAACTATCTTCAGGCTATGGGTATTCTTATGGAAAAGATAGACCTCCAGATTCTAGGTTGGTTCCTATATGATTATGTAATTATGAACTTGAAAACTTTGATTGGAAAAGGGAGAGAAGCTTATTCTAATGCAAAAACTGGAAAAATCGAATTATGATGATGCACCTAAATGGAAAAAAATGATAATACCTACAAACTGATTCACAACTATTCTCAGGAAAACTATTCACATAGTTCTGAAATGATCACAAAAATGTTTCCAAAGAAGGCCAAACAACTCATCTTTTCAGAAGGAAAATAAATTCTCACAACTTGAAGAACGAAATGATTATAACACAACTTAAGACCTGTGATATGATGTACAATTATGAACAAGACAAAAATCAAGGTTTTTAATAGCTAAAACACAATAATTTCATCGAATCATTCATAAGGACAGTTTGTATAATTCTAAAAAGGAAAACTTGATGAATCCTGAAAGAAAATAGCAGGAAAATGTTGCAAGATGACACCAAAATGAACTTGTAAAACCTGCTGGAATATATTAAAAAAAAAAATTAAAAGCTAAGTTACATGATAATCCTCCAATTTGCAGAATGCAAAGGATGAAAAACAAGAATTAGTGAAAAATGACAGTCATTTTTCTTTATACAAAAAGCCTCTCCAAGGCATGAAGGTGAAACTGAAAGTCAAACTCCATGTGAAAAAAGATAATTCCAAAGCAATTCTCGAGTAGAAATAAGAATTTCCAAAAAGAAGGCCCAAACTCATGCAAAAATGAGTGCATTCAAGTTCAAACTCACATTCAACTCATAACTGACCCATAGAGCACTCAAACTAAACTGGAATTCCCGAAAAAGTGGGCCCAACCATGCGAAAGCTACCTCGTTTATATCAATCTGCCCATGATGACTTGAACTCTATCTCCATATCTAAATCAAACATGCATGATTGGGAAAGTAAGTTGATGTTAATCTTTGCATTTTAAAATAGTTAAGTTGATTAAATGATTTATATTGCATCATTTAGTTAACTTAACTTCACATAGTTTTAAGCAAAGATAACATTTACATTTAATAAAAGTCTTAACCCTTACATATGAATGAAAAATACACTGAAAAAATACTTAAGGCAAAACAATGGGATGAAACCCACGACCTTGGTATTTGTAAAGGAATGCAAATTCATTAAAAAAGTGTGACCAAAGTCACAAAACCTTCGATGAAATTAGGGTATGAGACCCTAAACTCATAGCATTATTCTTTTACTTCATTCTATTTTTGCACTTTGGCAAAAATCCAACAGTCGTTGCCATAGAGAAGAGGGAGTTTGAGTGGTGATTGGAAGCCTTCGACTTTGAAGTTAACTCGAGCTTCTGTCCAAGAAGGTAAGAGCCTTATTCTTTCATTTAAAAATATTGTTCATGCTTTATTGCTTCTTCATGACCATGGGATGGAATCTTTATGACACCTTGAGCTACTTCATTTACTGCCTAGATTCTCCATTACTCGGCCTTTTAAACTCCATTTTACCACTGCTCTGTGAGATTCAAACACCTCATTTCTTTTCACTTCCTCTTATCTTTATTGGTTGCAACCTCTCACAATTCATTGAGTATTTTGATTCTTTCATGATTGTCGCTTTCTGGGTATCTTTTAAATAGGCTCGAGGGTATTCATGATGTGCAGGTCAAACTTTGAATCTGTATTTTCCTACAAAATCAAAGATATATCTGGCCTTACATCTATTTTCCTTATGTGGGGATTCTCTGTGTTTTCATTGCCGACAATAACAAGTGCTCATAATCTTTGGTTACTCTTCCTTTTGGTAAATTATTCATTGTATTCATTATTGGGCTCTCTTTGTCTTTTTTTCTGTATTTTTTTTGAGCCAGGGTTTAGAAAACCCGTAGCCTTCTCATCATATTCATCATTCCTTTCATGAAAATACTAAGACTTTGAGTGAAAATGTGTTCAAAAGGTTGTGGCCTCAAACATTTTCCGAAGATATATGATTACCTAAAGGTTGGACTTGCTTATTACAAAATAAAAGCCTTTGGCCATGTTCCTTATGTAGCTTGTTTTGAGGGTATTGTCATTCATGTTGAAACCCTGGTATCTATTTAATTAACTTAAATCTTCATCTTTTGTAGTATCTTGAAGATTTTTGTTTCATTTGATCTCCTGTAGCATTACATTTAACGTCTGATATCAATCTTCAGTTGCACAACAACCATTTGCTTTCTCCTCCACATACACATAGCTGAAATGAATTTTCTCAACAAGACCATAAATCTGCCATGAAACCTATCATAGCTCTTTTCTGTAATCACCTCAGGGCAACATATGTAGGAGTTCCACAAGTAATATTCAATAGAATATCTTGCTTGAGCTGCTATTGAATCACTGTATTTAAGAAACAAATCTTTCGGCAACAAATCTCTGTGATAAAACTCCCCTACAAGAACTTTATCTTTGTTTATGACCTTGATTGCCATAACCTGACCTATCTTTGTATTTTTTCTCTCATTATGAATGGTCTCTATAAATGCACCTATATGATAGGATCTCTAGGCTTTAAGCTTTTATGAATCTAGCTATTAATGTTCTTTACTCATTCCTAATAGTGTCTTGTATGTTGTATCTACTTAATACATTTTTTGTTGTTTTATGTGCATGTCTCCACCATTTATCATAGTTTCCTTTATTTTATTTTTATAGTTGTTTTTCAATGGATATACTCTGATGGCTGACATCTACACAAACAAAAAATGTCAAGGCAGAAATATATACTTATATCTGATGGGAATATAAGTTTTTCTCATATGTTGATGAACATGTAGCACAACACCTATTGTTTATATTGTGCTCTATACTTTGCAAGATGTTGCTCCTTTGTATTTGGATGATTTCCTTTTGAAGTATTGATTGTCCTTATGCAACTCATCATGCCTCTTTGAATGTGGAAACACTTTGCTTTGACTATATTTACTTCATTACTGAAATCTGCTATCCCTTGTTTCAAATATGATGTTGATCCACCTGCAAAATTATTATTTCCCTTCAAGTTAAATTCACATTTACAGTGACCTTCATGAACATGTGATTTTGATGTTTTGACTTATGAAGATTATGATAACTATTTCCTCCATTGTATATGGCAGCATTGCTAGTGTGAAAGGATATGAGCACAAAACCATCTTTCTTTAGCATAATCACTTTAAAACTATGTCACCTTGATTTTGTGACTGTCTTATTCCACCTTTATCAGCTTTGTAGCAGCAGTCTCACTGTATGATTATTTTTTATATGATGCTCTCACGTATGAATGTTGAATGAGAGAGGCCATTCTTGATATGCTGGGCTCAACCCTTGTGGGAGCCCATTTTACTCCACATATATGATGGAAATTGATCACAAACATAATAAACCTTTTCCTACACAGTGAACAAACGTGCTAGCAAAATAATCGAATCTGAAAGCTTCCTCTTGATTTTTATGTCTTTGAACAATGAAATCATCGGATGGATGCCTGATCAAGTGTATGTTATATTTTTGTTGATAACATAGGCATATGGTAGGATTTGATTCTCATTTCTCTAACCTTACTTCTATCATAATTGCAGGTGCATTGGAGCTTGGAGCTGGATCAATTCAGAGTCACAACTAAAGGCTTCAACTTGTCAACGATTCGTCATTCCAGGCAATGACGAATCACTTTCTACCTTATACCTTCTTTATTTTCAGTTGTATAGTTTACTTTCCTTCATGCACCCATTATTTGATTATGAAGATCAAAGAAAGCTACTCCCACAACTTGTGTGGGACTTTGGTTTGTACATTATGAATAAAGCAGCAAACATTATGCAATCTTATGATATTATTTTGAAATGTTCTTGCATAATATCACTAAAATTCACTTTGTAATGAAACATTGCATAATAATGAATACCTAGCAAAAAATTTTAAATATCTTGTGTACCTTTTGGCTTGAATTTGCAATTCAGCTCTACTTGTTTGAGTTGGTAGTGAAAAATAGGTAACATCATCATAAGTGGCTCATAGGCCAAATAACCAGTAATAACATCCACAAGATTGTGTAATAAAAAATAATAGCATACCACATATTAATCCAAAATGTGGTACACAAACCATAACAGAGAATAACCATAGTCCAACAGGTCTGAAACCATAACATAGCCATAAAAAAATAGTATTCTGAGACAATCAAATGAAGAATTGATAGTTTAAGAGAAGACATAAGACTAGAAAAAGAAAGAGAACAAAGCAGAACAACATAACCATTACTTGGATTTCGCAATCAATTCCCAATTTTCACTAATTTTGGAAACATATTCCCTCTAGTTTGGGCCATCTTCATGTACCAAGCCCTTTTCTTCATCTTGTTTCTCGATCTTCCTCAGCTTCCTCTTTATCTTAGTTTGACTAGTAATCACTCCCATTATGGAACAGTGCATCAAACCATCAATCACCTTCATCAAGGTGATGATTGATTTCTCCATGTCTTCCATTTGAACCTACAAAAAGGTTATTTTTCTTTTCAAGAAGAGAACATTAGCATCTTCAGGAATATTAACATCTTGGGCTTTTTCTTCCACTTTAGCGATCTCCTTCTCCATATCCTCAATATGCTCTTCCTTCTCAATGTATTCCTCCTCCTTATCATCAGTCTCCTCCTCAACATCTTCTTCTCCCATATCAAAGGCACTATCCTCAAACTCCATATCCTCACTTTCCTCATCAACCTGAGGCTTGAAATCTTCCACAGTCAATTGATCCTCTTTATCTAGCTCAATTTATTTTTGTTTCCCTTTTTCCTCCACAGACATGACCTTGGCTAACCTCACCGATCTTTGGCCTCCACACATCATACCCATCTATCCATCCTCCAATTTCTCCTTTTGGTTCCCTTTAGGATATTAAGTAATAGTTATTACTTCCCCCTTCTTTTGATCTTTTTTCAATATTTTTTTCTTGGGGTGTTCAAGCAAGAGCAATGGATCTTTTATTTTTTCTATGATGACTTTGAGCAGCTCATTGATGGGCTCAATCATTAGTACTTTTTCTATTGCTTTTCATATGATTTTAGACACTTTACATATATTTTCTAAGTACCTTCCAGACAAAACTTCCATGATATTCTATCCTTTCATAGATACTTTGCAACTTTGAACCTAGTTTATGAATATGAAATTTGGTGATAATATTCATAGTATTGCACAATTTAAACATGAGTATGTATGCATATGAATGGGATTTTTTGATTTAATTATGATGGTTAGTTGCATATGTATCTTGTGTGGATTAACCTCTCTGAAACTCAGCACGTGGTAACAAGAACCAAAGCAACAAAATAGGGGATTAGTGGAGTTCAAGCCACCTAAAATGTAGGAACTTGTGGAGTTGAATGTGAGTCGTCATGGAAGGAATAAATTCTGAAGAAGTATACTTGTCCTAGAATTTTGAATGTTTTCTTATCTATCTCACATGCAAACTGTTTCATTGGAGTTCTTATTTGAATAAATTTCTTCTTCCTTTCAGTTAGAATGAATGTTGGTCTTAATTTCATATCTTCGTATCTCGGAGTGGGATTAATGATTATAGTTAGTTAGTAGTTTGAATAAGACTCTCCTCATTTTTGTATAAATTCAAGGGATGATTTTGTAGTAAAGTTAGTTGGTTGTTATAAGTTGTTATTGGTTAGTCATTTTTCAATTCCAAGTGATTTAAAAACATGATGTTGAAATGCAATTATTGAATACAATCTGCAAGAAGGATTTTATTTGAATATCTGGTGATATGCAATGAATGGATTTGTGTGCTACATGGATGTGTAAGGATCTAAGTTAGATTTGGTTCTAAGTTAAGTGATAAAATCCCCAGAGCTAGCCACTCAAGGTACTGCCCCTCACTTCATCTATTTACTTGTTCATTTATGCATTCTTGTTAATTTTGTTTCTATTGCTTTATAAATGCATTGTAAAGTAAAGAAGAATAGCTCTTATAGTTTATTATAGTAGTTTTTGTTCATGAATAGATGTGTAATTGTTGAATCATAACACTCCAGAGATTAGAATTAGTTATCATGTTATTTTGAATAGTTTTGGATTGATTCTATACTTACTTGTTATTAGCAGACATCTACCACTTATGTTGTAGGTACTCATAGCCATTAGGTTCTATAACTAATTTTATTGTTTTTGCAATTCTATAAGATTCCAATAAAGTAGAATAATCTAAATAAGTTTTCATAGGATAATCTAAGTGAACATGAGTCTATGAAGGCACATATAGTGCAATGCCATTGTAATTTTATGCACCTTGCCTAATGATTTAATGTAGTCTTAAGCAATGTGAAGCAGACTATTTAGCTAGTTAACCCTCTAAATTGAGTAGATTCTACCAAGTTTACAATACATTTTCTTAGACTCTACATTTTTGGTGTCATTGCGAGGGATGGTGATATCTTCATAGACCTATTCTTATAGTTTTCATAGTTAACTTTTCTTTCGAGCATTAGGACTGTTAGATACCATATTTTTCAACACCAAGATACTAACATTATGTAGGACCACTGAATTTAAAGTCATATTTCATGTATGCAGAGGCAAAGAGATTCCTTAGGTAGGTTCCTTCCCTTCACACACCAGGAAGCTATTGCAGAAATTTGCGAACCTAGTACTCAGAGTGAAGGTACCATTGAAGAATAAATTTCCTTTTCACCAACCTTTAGTGCACATACAGAAGGAACGTATTGCACCATGGGTGACACAACAAATGATGATGATGCTTGACCAACATTTGAGTTTCCTATTACTGACTAGCAAAGGGCTACAATGTTGAATAAAATTCCTCCTTTGGCCTTTCTAATTTTCTATGGATTAATGACTGAAGACCCAAATACATTCCTCTTTAAATTTGATGTCTTATGCAAAATTTATGACTATACTTCTGATGCACATAGGTTAAATCTTTTTCCTGCCACTCTGAAAGATGCAGCTTTGAGATGGTTTATGGGAGTAGGTAAAGATGTTGTTCCTGATTGGGACACCATGAAGACACTATTTTTGGAGAAGTATCAAGACTACTATAGAGGAATTGATAGGACGAAATATGATATATTCCATACGACACAAAAGGATGATGAGTCTTTAGAGGATTATGTTGAAAGATTTCAATTTTCTCTAAAAAAAAATCCCCAGAACAAGTTGTCAGAAGAATCTCTCAAGTTAGTATTTTTGAGAGGAGTTAATGAAGATTGTATGGATGCCTTGAACCTCATTGGCCAGGGAGATATTTATCAAGTATGATTTTTTAAGACATTTGTAAGACCTGTAGGAATTATTCTAGGACCTTCACAAGAAGGCCAAGAGGAGATAGAGCAATAGTTCTTGGTAAATCATCTACTGGGGTTTAAAAAGTAGAGTTGAGCAATCTATTATCCAACATGAAGGAGGATATAATCAGTCATTTGGAAACTCAACTGGATACTCTTTTCATTAAGAAAAAGTAGGAGGAATTTGAGGCTATGCTCACTGAATATTTTTCGAGCTGCAAGCAAAGAAAAGTAAATTGTAAATGGAAAAGAGTGGCCAGTATCTAGCAGGGTAAAGTGGAGAAGCTTGATTTTCAACCCATTGAAGGAGATGATGGACAACTCTTTTATATAGCGCAAAGGAGGCCATGGAAGTAGAGACAAGGTATGTCACAAGACCCCCTTATCTTTAATTCATCCTTTCCTATTAGGAACCAAAACTTTTTTGCGTGGAACTCTCAACCTTGGCAAGTAAATTAGAACAAGTAACAAAATCCTCAATGGCCAAACCCTCAACCTAGTTGGAACCAAAAAAAATTAAATCCTTGGTCACAACAAGGATTTCAAGGTTCCAATTATAACCCTCAATAGCCTACACAACAAAATCAGTGGCAACCTCAATGGTAGAAAGGTCAACAATGGAAGCAAAACATGAACTACCAGTAGCCCATGCTCCCTCCTCCACAACAGCAACAAGCTCCAATGCCTCCATCAAATCCTGCATCCCATACACCCAGGCAACAACAAATACCTACCCAACTTGCACCTAACCCTAACACTATGCCTATTCGGCAAGATTATACTAACGAAGCTATGCAATACCCCACTTATGTGGTAGAGGTGAGTGATTTCCACCTCAAATCAGGAAAACAACCTATTGGACCTTCATCTCCCCAAATTATAGAAATGGAGGATGATGAACCTGTAGTTGAGGCTTTCGATAAACCATCTTTGGAGCCTAAATCAAATCAGGTACACCAAACTACCTCAAATACCAAGCTACCTTTTCCTGAATGCCAAGCTATGCAAAAGAATCACACACAGGCTAAGATGAACCTTTTAGGATAATTGAAATATGTGAACATCAAAATCCCACTTATCCAAGCTATCAAAGACATCCCTATCTATACCAAAACTTTAAGGGATCCCTATCTTAAGAAACCAGGCAAGAAAAGGAAGGATCCACAAACAATCCATATCTTGGGAAATCTTGCAGATATCATGTTGGGGAACATTATAGTCCCTAAGTATATAGATCCTGGTAGTTCAGTTGTAGATGTTAAGATTAATGGGACCCTCATTAATAATACTTTATTAGACATGGGGGCAGCCATCAATGTCATGACAAAAGAAATAATGCAATTGCTTCAGTTGGTCAACCTCAGGCCCACACAAACTATTTTGCAATTAGTTGATAGGTCCACGATTAAGCCTGAGGGAATTATTGAAGACCTAGTCATTGCATTGGATTCTTGGGAATACCCTATAGACTTCATAGTACTACAACCCAAAGTCAATCTTGCAGGTTACCTACTCATCCTAGGTAGGCCTTGGTTAGCAATAGAAAATGCATTTATAGGTTGTAGGTTTAGTAAAATGATAATATATAATGGGAAAATTACAAAGAACTTGGTTCTTTATCCACCAACCCAACCATATGCAAACCTTGAGCACACAATTTGGCCCAATTTGGGTGAGGAGGAGGAAGATAACTATTATTTTCAGACACTGATGACTATAGAGCGTGACCCCTTATTGGATGTCCAGGATGAAGATGAGCTCATTGCTCACATAATCCAAAATGACTGTGGTAGGAACCCATAGCAACAAGACTGCCTCATAATCCTACAAGACCCCTTGTAAAGTATTATACCTACCGATTCTACGAAAGAGATATCACATCTATTTCATTAATTACTTTCTCAACAATGTTTACCCATCATACCAAGCCTTGATCTCTTATCGGTTCAACATTCATCAAAGGAGTTGGAATTATGCTAGTTTAAAAGCTAAATATCAATAATTCCTTGATAGAGGAACAACAAAATTCTTTGCAATCAGTGTTGCATGCACACTCAACCGTATATGCATGGGATTACCATAATATGAAGGGGATAGATCATGATCTATGCATGCATAGGATTTACATTAATGATGGTTATAGACCTATTCAACAACCACAGTGATGTATGAATCCTGCTCTCAAGAAGATAGTGAAATTTGAGCTACAAAATCTCCTTGATGCAAGTTTTATCCATCCAATCTCAAATAGTGAATGGGTCTCACCTTTCATAATTGTTCCCAAGAAATTTGGGAAATGGAGAGTCTTTGTAGACTACAGGGAATTAAATACAACCATTAGGAAAGATCATTTTCCTATGCCCTTCATCAATCAAGTACTTGACTCACTAACTAGGAAGAATTAATTCTCATTTCTTGATTGTTTTAGTGGTTATAACCAGATTAAAATTTCTCCAAAGGACCAAGACAAGATGGCATTTACATGTCCTTAGGGAACCTATGCTTACTTTGTTCTACCCTTTGGCTTATGCAATTCTCCAACTACCTTTCAAATAGTACTCAACATATTTTTTATTATGCACATGATTGCATGGAGATATACATGGATAACTTCACCACTTATGGTGAAAGTTATGAGTAAGCTCTCAATAACCTAGAAAAAGTGTTAAAAAGGTGTAAGGAACACAACCTATCACTCAACAATGAGAAGTGTTTCATGATGATGATATAGGGAATAGTATTTGGACACTTTATATCCAGTGTAGGAATCCAGGTTGATCCACACAAAATTGAGATAATATCTACCTTACCTATTCCTCAAAAACAAAGAGATATTAGAGGCTCCCTTGGTCATGCATGCTACTACAGGTGGTTTATAAAATATTTTAGTAAGAATTTTGCACCTTTATTTTTTCTTTTTTTAGTAAGGATATTGAGTTTGAATGGAACTCTGAGTGTCAACACTCCTTTGAAGAACTAAAGAAAGATTTGACTCAAGCACCAATGTTGAGAGGGCCAAATTGGACTCTCCCATTTCACATACATGCAGATGCTTCATATTTTTTCATTGGAGCAGTCTTGGGTCAAAAGGATGGCAACAAGGAGTACACAATTTATTATTTCAACAAGAATATTCAAGGGGCAAAATTAAACTATACTGTAACAAAAAAAGAGATGCTTGTTGTAGTTTATGCTATTAATAAATTCACACATTATATTACTGGTTATCCAGTATTTATCCATAAAAATCAAACAACAATCAAGTATTTGATGAACAAGCCAGTAGTTGAAGGTAGATTGGTAAGATGGCTACTTTTCTTACAAGAATTTGACATTACCATTGTAGATAAATCTAGAAAAGAAAATGTGGTGGAATATTTCCTATCAAGACTCCCATAATAATCAATTCAAGGAGTGGTGGATGATTCATTTCTTGATGAAAACTTATTTTCTTTGCAAGGAAAAATACCCTAGTATGCATATATTGCTAATTATTTGGCCATAGGGAAGATTCCACCACATTTCTCATCAAGAGAGAAGAGACAGTTGGTTCATAAATGTTTTCCTTACTCCTAGATATATGGTTATCTGTTTTAAACAGGGTCGGATAACATCATGAGAAAATGCATCAAAGAAGATGAGATTTTTGATATCATGAAAGGATGCCATAATAAGCCATGTGGAGGTCATTTTGCATCAAAGAGAACAAATTTTAAGATCCTCACAACTATCTATTATTGGCCTACTTTACATTAAGATTTTAAATACACTAGGAGTTGTGATAGGTGTCAAAGGATGGAAAGGCCAACAAAGAGTGATGAGATGCCTTTACAACCTCAGTTAACATTGGCACCTTTGAACAAATAAGGCTCATACTACATTGGTCCAATCTCTCCTACATCCAATAACAAGGAATATATCCTTGTTTGCACTTATTGCTTGATAAAATGGGTGGAAGTTAAGGCCCTACAATTTTCCAAAGATGGTAATGTGGCTAAGTTTTTATATGAGGATATTTTTACTAGGTATGGAGTACCTACAGAAATAGTCACTGACCAAGGGCCCCAATTTACTCCTAATCTAATCACCAAGTTGGTTGAGGAATACCAAATTAGACATAATAAATCAACACCCTGTCATCCACTAGCTAATGGTCAAGTGGAGGTCACAAATAGGGAGATTGAAAGCATTCTCACCAAGACAGTGCAACTGCATAGGAAAGATTGGGTTTCAAGGTTACCTGAAGCATTCTAGGCATATAGGACTACATGGAAAACAACCACTAGGTTTACACCCTATGAGTTAGTCTATGGAAAGACCGTAGTCCTTCCTATTGAGTTTTAATATAAAACATTGAGGACAATAGTAGAATTGGGAATCGATTTAACAAAAGCACTAAAGGAAGGATTGCATTCTTTGAATAGGTTGGATGAGATAAGAATGGAAGTAGTCCATCATACAGAGGTAGTACAACAACAACGAATGAAGTGGCATGATCATTATATTAAAACAAAAGAGTTCACTGAGGGAGATTGGGACCTATTATATGATTCACGGTACAAATATTTCAAGGGAAAATTCTAGTCTAGATGGTTGGGCCCCTATGAGATTAGCAAGGTTTACCCTAATGGAGCAATACAGTTGCCTACTATTGATGCAGTTCGATTCTGACTTCTTGTTAATGGCCATAGACTGAAGTTGTATAAAAATCTTGTTGGAAGAATGAAGAACATATCATTATGCAGCTTTTGTGTTGGCATTGATGTTACCATGGTATATGAGTTGCAACTGCAAGTTTAAGCTCAAGGTTGATCTAGTATTCTAAACTAGTATGCAGGTATTATCCTTCAATATTTTGGTCCACAATCCTCCATTGATGATTATCGTTGCTTGCAATTTTGGGAAATGGTTTTTGGATGATGGAAGCTTGTAAGTTTAGAATCTCATGTGTTCAGGTGCTCATATGGTGAGTTGGAATTATTTTGTTTTTACATTTTTCTATTAGGTCTATCTCTAGCTGACCTAATGTATAGTTGATGTTGTAATGGATTAACTTTTGTATTGCAGATATAATTGTGGCCTATCTTTGGTCCATGCCGACATGTTGTAGCATGCTACACACTTGAATTGTTTTTGGAAAGATTTTGTACATGCTTGAAGCCGACAATTATCCTTTTGGTGAATAAGGGTTGCATATAATTAGGCCAACCTAATTGATGCTTTTCAATGAGCTAGATATATATATTGGATGGTATTAAGATTGAAAGATATGGAATGAATGTGAATATGAATAAAGGCGAATATATGTCTACTGGTATGCGAGTTTACTGAGCATCAAAGGAACTGAATTAGCACTTGTTAGGTGTAACTTTATCAATTCATATTCTGGCTATAAGCCATTTTGTTATTGTATATTTTATAGGAAGTGAGCCTTCCATTTTGGACTTTGAGTCCTAGTAGTGAGCCATCCCTTATAATATCTTATAATTGGTTATACTATATTGTGAGCTAATCCTCATCGTGATTTTTCCCATTTTGGGTTTTCCATGTAAAAATCTTGGTGTTCATGTGTTGTGTGCCTTTATGTTTTGTTAATTCTCTTGCTCATTTTTATTGTTATATGCATTGGAGCTGTAATTGGATAGTGTTTGTTCGATAATTTTAAGAAGATATTGATTCACCCCCCCCTCAGTATGTTGGGTATTCAAAAATTGGTATTAGAGCTTGGTTCCTTTGAAGAAGCTTAATAGCTTGAGGAATATATTGAAGATGGGACAAATGGATGATAAAGAAGATTTCCAGATGGCTCTTGATGATCTTGACAAAGCTGAAAATGAAAATAGAGATCTGAAAGAAAATATTGATGAGCCAAATGAATGCATCCAAAAATTGAAAGAGCAATTGAAGAAATTCAAAGAAAGACATGGAGAAGTGAGTGAGAAATTAAAACAAGAAAATGAAGAGATCACTAGATTGAAAGTGAAAGTGGAGGAAAAGGAGAGAATTGAAGATTGTCTGAATACAGTGGTGCAAAGTAAGTCTGATGAATGCTCAAGGCTTGAACAAGAATTCATAAACCTAAGAGCAGATCTGGAAAAAGCAAAAGACTTTGAAGATAGTTTCAAAACAAGCTCCACCAAGCGTGATGAGTTGATTGCAAGACAGAAACCAGCTAAAGACAAAGGTGCTTCGGGAATGGAAGGAGGTGAAAGTTATAATGTTGTGCAAACCCCAAACATAGTGGATAATCAAAAGACTCAAGATAAAGGAAAAAAAACAAAGAATCTAAGAAGCTTTTCTAGAAGACCACCTATCAGATAACCAAATGCTCAAAGGTATCCATCTTTCAATGGTGTTTTCTTTTCATGCAATAAATTTGGTCATAGGGCAATAAAATGAAGAAGTAGAATAAACCAGTATGTCGGATCCTTCTTTGGACAATGTTTTGCATGCAAGAAAGTCGGACATAGAGCAAGTGAATACAAAATTCAGGTGATGAATTGGTTTAATGGAGGTAGAATGAATCAATATTTTATTGGATACTACTATATATATATGTAATAAGTTTGGATGCAAAGAAAATCAATGCAAATCAAGGGTTAATGGAGGTCAAACAAATAAGAAAAAATGTTGTTTTCTATAACTACAATAAACCCAGACACATTTCATGAGTATGCAGAAGTAAAGGGGGAAAGAAATTTGACCTGATAAAGAAGAATGGACCAGTGAAGAAAATTGACAAGAATGAGGTTAAGCAAGAAATGAACAAGTTATGGAGAAAGAAAGAAGATCCAGAAAAATCAAATGCGTCTGTGCCCCCATTTGGTGTAGACAATTCCTCCAGGAATTAGACCCAACATGGTCTTAGGGGGAGCTTTATTAGAAAATTGTTTGAACCCCCTAGATATTTGGCATGCCAGCCTTTGGTACAAAGATATTTTGTAAGTAATGGATAAACAAATGTCATACAAAAGGAATCAAAAGAAAGTGTGCGGGCATGATCATTTGTGGAGTAAATTAGGTTTTCTCTCTATAGAAAAGAGGGTTTTTATTAGCTTTTTGAAATCAGCCACATTTAATGTGAATTAGGGAAAATCGTTGGTTTATAAAGAATATTTGTAAGGATTTTTAATCACTTGTGTATTTGAAGAAAGTGGAGAGTGATTTGGAGCATTCTTGAGGCGATTTGGAGAGTGAGTTGTGCAAACCTTAGATTTGGTTTTTCACAAAGGAAAAAGGTATTTTACTCTTTTGTGTTGTGGGTTTGTGTGAATCATCTCTTTGAAATAATTAGAGCTTGATTTGTTGAAGAATGGGAAGTCTTGCAGTCATAAATGTGATGAAAATACCTAGACCATCTTATAAGAAATATTATATGAAGGTTTTTGAAGACAACCCTCTAGGTGCCTTGTCATCGATTCCTCATGGTGTCATGCCCACTAAAGACACTAGGATGTACATTCGAGTTAATATTGAGGAATATAATCATAGAAAATTGATAGAAATTTGGAAAAATGAGCTCATCACGGATGATTTCTTGATAAAACCCAAGTATTCAAATATTGTTGCAAATAATATGGATCGATGGAATTACTTTACTAACTTCAACTCCACTATTGATGATAAATATGTTAAACCAACTCTCAATAGAATGCATGACAATTTTTTGTGGACTGAAAAACCTCATCTTATAACTAAGGAAGTGATTAAGGTAGTTACCAGAATCTATGATATTGGACCAGTATCGATGTTGAAGTCTGTGAAAAATGAAGTGGTGATGGAACTCATCGGAGCTACATTTGATAGAAGGGCTCTTGCAACAAAGCCTATTACTAATCTCGCTATGAAGTATGCAACTATAATGATCAGACACAAGATCTACTTCAAAAATAGAGAAAATTTAGTGTCTTCTACAACAATTTACACCGGTTCTGACATGGAAGCTAATGGTGTTGATTATGATTTGTGTGAACTTCTCTGACAGTAGTTGTTTGAGAATATAAAGATGTCAAAGGAGAAGAAATATGCATTTAAGTTTGGTTCCCTAGTTATTTGTTTGTTGTTATACTTTCCTAGAAGACTTCCTGGAAGAGATGATGTGGTAATTTGGGACACATCCAGACTGGTTGCAGATCAAAAATTTTATTATATGCATAATCTGGGTTATTTGAAAAGTCGAGATAATGCTCTGACAATTTTCTTTGCTATGTTTAAAAGCAACATGAATGAAATACAAAGGATTCCAAAGAATTTTTTTGAGAAGTATAAGAATGATATCATATTTCATGTCTCCTCTGATGAGTGCATGATTGAAGTTGTTGAACCCCGAACTGCATGGATTCAACCTTTAGGGTATGAGATTATAGAGGATGAAGTTGAAGATATGTACAAGTTTTGTTGAAAATTCTGAAAGATACTAGTGAACCTAGAGTTGGCACTTATGCAAAAAAATCTATGGAAGTTCACTTGGAGCATAAGAAGCCTGTGATAAGAAAGAAGGTAGATAAAATGCTTAGAAATTATGGCTTCACTGATGAACAAATTGCACAAGGAAGAGCCTTGGCAAAGTAGAAGACTAAAGAATCATTAGGTCTAAGGAGATCCGACAGGATTGCTCCTTCAAAACAATTTGTAGCTCCTGCAGTGAAGGTTGAACCCAGTGCTCCTAGTAAAGGCAAAGGCCCGACTCCTTCTGGACCTGCTACAAGATCTAGTAAAAGAAAAGAAACTCCTCTAGTGGTACATGTCAAGCAAGGAAAGAAGGAAAAGGCTACAAGTAAAAAGATCCTTAGCATCACTGAAGAACAAGAGGAGGAGGAGGAAGACCCTGTAGCAAAATTGGTAAGAAAGAAGAGAGGAAGCATGTCCTTTGGTGAAGGTTCTTCAGAAGAAGCAATTTTTGGTTTTAAAGGATTTCATTATGTATCGTCCTCTAAAGAAGATGAATAATAGGATTTTGGTGTTTATGTGCACATTAAATCGGAATCAAAGAAGGCTAAGATGTCAGAAGAAGTATCTTCGAACCAGGAAGAACAAAAATCATCTCTAGTAAGACCTAGTTCCCCTCTTAGATTAGAGGCTTTGGTAAATATCTTGATACATTTTGAAGATATGTTGTAGCCTACTGTAGAAATTTATACTTGAGTAGGTAGAGAGGACAAGAAAACATTAATGATGGCTATTATTCAGTATGCTATTACTTTGGAAGTTAACTGGGACTATGTTAAGTCCAATGTACCTGAGAAATTGTGGGAGGCCCTCATGAAAAAGAGATCAAAGGTTGTTGAATTGGGAGAAAAGATAAGGAATGAGGAATTTGAGGAAATTGGATCCTCTTTGACCCCAAATTATTTGGAAACCCTGATGAAGATATGCTCGAAGATGTTTCAGATGAAGAAAAGAGTAAACACCTTAATGACAAAAAATAAGAAGCAAATAAAGAAAATAAGGAAAGAAACTGCAAAAGCCATCAGGGGTATGGCTGAGAAATATGGCATTCTTGGTGCACTCCCATCTAGTTCTGCACCTAGTTCAGGAGAATAAGTTTCTGCAGAGGTTAAGGAAGACATTCCTTCTAGTACAAGTTATATAGACATTCCTCTGAAAACAAATGATGCAGATATCCCTCCAAATAAAGGTGTTATTGTTACCTATTTTTTCACTACAAGCTCAAATAGGTAGAGCTGAATTGAACTCATCATTGAGAGGTACATATAATTTCAAACTTTTCTGCTAAGTATGCGCCATCATTTAAAAAATTGGATTATATTTAATTTTCAGTTGTATTATGCAAGTACTTCTAATAGAAAATTAGATATTTTCATAACAAATGTTTTATTCATAATGTAAAGATAAGGGTCCCACACAAGTCATGGGAGTAGCTGAATTTGATTTAAATAATCAAATGATAGGTACAAAAACAAATTGTAAACTATACATTTGTAGACAATATAAACATAGAAAGGAAGGTGGTTCATCATTGTCTATAATGATGGAGCCAATGATGCTTGATATCTTTGACTGGTGATGTCGAAGCTTTCTAGGTTCCTCGACTCCGGTCTCTTTAAGTTGTCCTGCAGGATGACCGAATAGGGTCAAAAGAAATGATGTTATGCCTTATATACTTTCATCAAAAGTCAAATATATGCACAAAGACAAAGGAGTTGGCAGAGTGGTAAAATGACTTATGTTATAGAATGCATGAAGAAGAGATACGAAAGAGGATATGCATTTCATCTTGCATGATAGGTGTATGTGGCAGAGAGGCCATTTGTGCATGATATTTGGAGTGATACGGTAGAAAGGAGATATTTTTTTTCTTTTGAATCAAATATGGAGTTATAAGGGTTTATATGTAATGCCTTAGTTTTATGCACTCTTGATAATGTATTTGGAGTGATAAGGAGTTATATTTTTCATGCATGATTTTACAAATAAATCAACTATAAATAAATAATAAAGTAATATTCTTCAAATTACTTTATTATTTTTAACAAATTGTAAAATCAAATAAGTACAAGTTGTAACCAATAATAGAGTAATTATTTACTCACAATCATTTTTGCAAAAAGAAAAATCATGCAAATTGATGAGTTGAGTTAGCTATGGCTATTTGGAGCCTTTTTGCATGATTTGAGGAGTGATTTGAGGCATTTTCATCAACTTCTTTCAGTTTCATGCTAGTTCACAGGGTATTTTGGTCATGTGCATGGAGAAGTGGAGTTTTCTAGGCACGAAGAACAGTTTGCTTCATTTTTGAGCTATTTTTATCAGGGTTTCCTCTTCTGCTCGAATTTTGCATTGGAGATGTTTTTACTTTAGTTCTCATTCAATTCTATTATTGACTGCTTTGTGCATGCCTTTTGTATATATTGGAAAAACATAGCTATTTTTCCTAGTTCTTGTTTTTCAGCCTTTGCATTATGCAAAGAGAATTATCATGTAACTCAGTTTTCAGTTTTCAGATTAATACAACAACAAGTTTACAAGTTCATTTTGTGTCATTTTGCAAAGATTCCTTCAATTTCGGTGAAATCAAAAGTCTGCCTTGTCATTATGTTGGTTTTATGAATGATTTGATGAATTTTTACTATGTTTAATATCAAAACCTTTAAAATTATTGTCTCATTTATAGTTGCATGCACCCAAAATAGTGAAAATCACAAGTCTAGGGTTGTGTAATAGAATAATCTATTATTATTTGCTGAGAAAGCTCTATTTTCCTTCAAAGGTGGTTTATTCAAACCTTCATTAGAATCATTTTTGTGGTCAAACTATTGAATTGATTTGCGTGGATATTTTTTTTGGAGTTCATTGTGAATCATAGTTGCAAGTCTTTATCAATTAGGTGTATCACTGTCAATTTACAGTTTTACATGCATTTATTACAATCCCTATATCCCTTTTCCAACACAAGTTACCCAGTTCATAATCACATAATCATGTAGGAACCAACCTAGAATCTAGAGGTCTATCTTCACCATAGGAATACCCACAGCCTGAAGATAGTTCCCACGTTTCAACATATTTCTGAATTTCACCATTCAATCATTTGGGTGCAATTTGTTTGACAACAATTTTTGGCACGCCCGATGGGACTCTGAATTACAGTTCAAAGAAAGAAGAATTTGAAAGTTGCAGGTTGTTGTTCTAGTATATACAACAGTGTTGTTTTTACCTTTCAGAGGTTACTATACCTAGCGACTCTGAGCATATTTACTGGTTTCAACAAGTCTGGTGCTAGTATGTTTCAAATACAGGTTTTTCCTAAATTCCAACATATGCAAGAGTAAAAATGATGTATTTTCATGGATATCATGTATACCCACCACCATATGATGAAAATATTGCTTATGAAGCCTCTTATCAGCCATACCTAAATAATCATAATACTAGTTTTGATCAAAATTCTTATATCACAATAAATAACTAGCAATTTCATCATTCTTACCATCCTCCTACACAAGCTAATACTTTGTATCAACCTTTGTATGTTCAAGATCAATCCCAAGGCCACCATTTTTCTAACAATTAGCAAATCAATCCATATGATCAGCTTCGGAAGTTTCAAAGTTTTGAGGATAAGCTCAAACAAATTTAGAATCTAGATATAAGGTTGAAGATAAGGAACATGTTTCTTGGAGAATAGTTTAAAAAGGGTGAATTGAATGTGCAACAGGAACAATTGCTTTCTCCATAATATGATTTCTCATAGGATTATAACTATGAATGTCAACAAGAATATGATTTACAGCAGAAACAGGAAGAGTATCAAGCTTATCTTCAAGCAACAATACGAGGTGCAAAGGAGGCAATTTGAAGAAAATCTTGCTCAACATATTGCTACAAAAGATGCAGAAAAGAGGCTGAGACTTACCGAAAAAAAGGGTTCTCAAGGTTAAAATTCCAAGTTTCAGTCAAGGTGAGTCTCCTATCCCAAGTTGAAGTTTCAAGTTTTACAAACTTCCCTTCATTTCAAGAGTCTCTTATTCAGCAAGAAACAAGCTCAACTCTTAGTTTTTCGAATCCATTTTTTGGAGAAGGTGTTCCCATGTTCAATACACTACACTTCATACCAGAGGAACCCATTCTTGAATAGATTCATCCTACAATATTTCAAGAGAAACCTTTTCCCCAGCTTGTTCAGACTCGAGAACTTAAGCATAATCAAATTGTAGATCAGGAAAAAGAGGAGGTTGTAGTTGAAAGTCAGCAAGGTTTAGATCAAGAAAAGGCTGATATTTCTTATGATCTAACTGATATGATTAAAGAACTTCCATGTTTTTTTGATGATGAGCAAGAATAATCTCATATCTCAGTGGTATTAGCCTCAGATCAACAAGAAGAAAGTTACAAAGGTGATGTTCTACCTCCTCAACAAAGCTGCAATAAGGTAAGCAATCCTCTTCCACAATAAAATGAAAATTTGAATGACGAGGAATCATTTTGGGATGAGCTTGAGGTATTCATTTCAAGTTTAGACTCAAGACTTCCATCTGTTGAGGAAGAACACCAGAAACAATAGGTTGTTGAGGTAGAAAAGGATGTTCAGGTTCATATTTTTGTTGATTTATTTGATGAACTTCTAGGATTTGTACATGAAGATAAGCAATGCTTGATTGAACTAACATCAATGCCTAGTTTCAAGCAGCAAAATGAAGGGAATCAGTTAAGCATGGTGCAGATTATGGAAGAAAAAATTAAGGACAACCATGATTTGGAAGCTCAGGAGGTTGATCCACAAGAAAAGATTGCTCAAATAGAGCAAGAAAAGCAGTAAATCATAAATGTTAAAGGTATGAGCTTTGAAAACCATCATGAGGATAGGTTAGAGCATTCACTGCATAATGAAACTATACATGAAGAGGATTTATTCTCAACTATCATTGAAGATTTTTCTCTAACATAGCTGATGACTTATCATCTTTCAAAGCAAAGGATTCTGATCAACATGATCAAGTGATCAAAGAGGTTGTGGTTGATAAAGGAGAAACTAGCAAAAATAGTTATCAATTTATCATCTCAAAAGGATGCCCAATCAGGCATCTTTCTAATTGAGTAGCTGAATTTGATTTATGTAATCAAATGATAGGTGCAAAAACATATTGTAAACTATACATTTGTAGACAATATAAACATAGAAAGGAGGGTGGTTCATCATTGCCTCTAATGATGAAGCTAGTGATGCTTGATATCTTTGACTGGTGTTGTTGAAGCTTTCCAGGTTCTTTGACTCCAGTCTCTTTAAGTTGTCCTGCAAGATGACTGAATAGGGTCAAAATAAATGATGTTATGCCTTATATACTTTCATCAAAAGTCAAATATATGCACAAAGACAAAGGAGTTAGCAGAGTGGTAAAATGACTTATGTTATAGAATACATGAAGAAGAGATACGACAGAGGGTATGCATTTCATCTTGCATGATAGGTGTACGTGGCAGAGAGGTCATTTGTGCATGATATTTGGAGTGATAGGACAAAAAGGAGATATTTGTTTTCTTTTGAATCAAATATGGAGTTATAAGGGTTTAAATGTAATGCCTTAGTTTTATGCACTCTTGATAATGTATTTGGAGTGATAAGGAGTTATATTTTTCATGCATGATTTTACTAATAAATCAACTATAAATAAATAATAAAGTAATATTCTTCAAATTACTTTATTATTTTTAACAAATTGTAAAATCAAATAAGTACAAGTTGTAACCAACAATAGAGTAATTATTTACTCACAATCATTTTTGCAAAACGAAAAATCATGCAAATTGATGAGTTGAGTTAGCTATGGCTATTTGGAGCCTTTTTGCATGATTTGAGGAGTGATTTGAGGCATTTTCATCAACTTCTTTCAGTTTCATGCCAGTTCACAAGGTATCTTGGTCATGCACATGGAGAGGTGGAGTTTTCTAGGCATGAAGAGTGGTTTGCTTCATTTTTGAGCTATTTTTATCAGGGTTTCCTCTTCTGCTCGGATTTTGCATTGGAGATGTTGTTTTCACTTTAGTTCTCATTCAGTTCTATTATTGGCTGCTTTCTGCATGCCTTTTGTATATATTGGAAAAAAATCTAGTTATTTTTCCTAGTTCTTTTTTTTCAGCCTTTGCATTCTGCAAAGAGAATTATCATGTAACTCAGTTTTCAGTTTTCAGATTAATACAACTACAAGTTTACAAGTTCATTTTGTGTCATTTTGCAAAGATTCCTTCAATTTCAGTGAAATCAAAAGTCTGCCTTGTCATTATGTTGTTTTTATGAAGTTTTACTATGTTTAATATCAAAACCTTTAAAATTATTATCTCATTTATATTTGCATGCATCCAAAATAGTGAAAATCATAGGTCTAGGGTTGTGTAACAGAATAATCTATTATTATTTGCTAAGAAAACTTTGTTTTCCTTCAAATGTGGTTTATTCAAACCTTCCTTAGAATCTTTTTTGTGTTCAAACTGTCGAATTGATTTGTGTGGATAGTTTTTCCGGAGTTCATTGTGAAGCATAGATGCAAGTCTTTATCAATTAGGTGTATCACCGTCAATTTATAGTTTTACATGCATTTATTACAATCCTTCTATCCCTTTTCCTGCACAAGTTACCCAATTCATAATCACAAAATCATGTAGGAACCAACCTAGAATCTGGAGGTCTATCTTTGCCACAAGAATACCCACGGCCTGAAGATAGTTCCCATGTTTCAACAGATTGTTGAATTTGACCATTTAAGTGTTTGGGTGCAATCTATTTGACAATAGTTATAAATGATCCTTTGAAGATAGAAAAACAAAATGAGGAAGAAGTTGAATCAAAGAAGCATGATGTTGTCCCTTTGGAAAAAACTAAAGGAGAAAAAAATAAAGGTGAAGGTGAAAGGAATGAAGAAGAAGGAGACAATGATGAAAACGAGGAAGAAGAAAAAGAAGAAGATGGAAAAGGAGAAGAAGAGAAAATAGAGGAAGAAGAAAAGGTAGAAGAAAAGGAAGAAAGAAATGGGGAATTTTTCGGGAATATTGAAGGGTAAGTGCACCAATCTGTGACACAATTTTGATGTCGAATTGCAAAAAAAATGCGTAATAGGCCATATTGTGCTCTCCAAATGGCTTGAATTTTGCAATGAGTGAACAAGTGTGAGTTCTCTTTCTTTTTGCAATGAATTTTGGAATGCATTTTTCTAAACTCTTTTATTTTCGCTTTCTCTTCCAAGGAAACTATATACATGAAATAAACATTCAAGTATTAGTTTACATTTACTTTCTTATACTTTAAGTTATATTACATGTATATAGGCAGGATGTTTGAGAGTGGTTTCAGATCTCTAGGAATTATAATGCAAATTCTAGTTTTTGGAAGATCTTAAAAATTTCAGACTTAGTCAAATTTCAGTAATCAGCAATTCAAATTTTAGTAATCAGGAGGTCAAATTTTAGTAGTTAGCAAGTTGCATCAACTTTCTCTCTCCTTCTCTCTACTCTCTATCTCTCCACTCCCTCTATCTCTCTCTCCCTTGCTCTCTCTCTCTCTCCCCTCTCTCTCTCCCTTGATCTCTCTCTCTCTCCCCTCTCTCTGTCTCTCACACCCCTCTATCTCCTCCCTACAGCTGCCTCCCCCCTCCCCTCTCTTCTCTCTATCTCTTCTCTCTCTACATCTCCTTCCCTCTCTACTTATCTTTATCTCCCCTCTCTCTGTTTACCTACCTATCCCTCCATCACTTTGTATCTCACTTATGTCTCCCTCCCTACCTCTTTCCCTCTCTACTCTCTATCTCTCCTCTCCCTCCCTCTACCTACATCTCTCTCACTCTTTATCCCTCTCTTCCCCCACTTTCTCTCTAACTCTCTCCTCTCTATCTCTCCCCTCTCTATCTCACCACTCTCTCTATCTCTCTCTCACACACACACAAACCTCTATCTCCCTCGCTAACACTCCCTCCCTCCATCCTTCCCTCTCTACTTCTCTCTATCTCTCCTCTCCCTCCCTCTCTCAACCTCACCCTCCCTCCACTTCTTTTTGTCTCTCCTCCCAATCTCTCTCACTATTGTCCCTCCCTCCCTCCCCCTCTTTCTCTCTCAATTGATCTTTTTCTCTATCTCACCATTCTCTCTCTCACTCAAACACACACCTCTATCTCCCTACCTCTCCCTCCCCTCTCTACTCTTTATCTCTCCTCTCACTTTCCCTCTCTATACATACCTCTCCCTCCATCTCTCTCTCTCTCCATACCTCTCTATCTCACTTATGCCTCCTTCCCTACCTCTTTCCCTCTCTACTCTCTATCTCTCCTCTCCCTTCCTCTACCTACCTTTCTCTCTATCTCAGCATCCCTCTCTTTCTCGCTCACTCTCTCCTCTCTATCTCACCATTATCTTTATCTCTACCTATTACCCCCTCCTCTCTAAATCACCATTCCCTCTCTCCCAATTTCCCTCCTTCCCTCTCACTCCCTCCTCTCTAAATCACCATTCTCTCTCTATCCCACTTTCCCTCATTCCCTCTCTATGTATCACTTATCCCTTTCTACCTCTCCCTCCCTCCAACCTCCCTCTCTCTCTTTATCTCTATTTATCATTCTCTCCTTACCTCTCTACTCTCTATCTCACCACTCTCTCCATCTCACTCTCCCTCCTTCCCTCTCTCCCTCTTATCCATCCCTCTCTCCTTCCCTCTCTACCTACCTCTCCCTCCACTACCTACCACTCTCTCCCTCACCCATCTTTCTCTCTTACTCTCTCCTTCCCTCTCTACTCTATATCTCTCCCCCCTTCCCTCTCTAATCTATTTCTCTCTCTCCCCCTTCCTCTATCCCCTCATTTTCTCTCCTCTCACTCCCTATCCCTCTCACACACACTCACCTCTATCTCCTCCTTTCCTCTCCCACCATCCCCCCACTCTCCACTTCTCTCTATCTATCATCTCTCTCTACATCTCCTTCCCTCTATGTTTATCTTTATCTCCCCTCTCCGTCTCTTTACCCACTTCTCCCTCCATCACTCTATATCTCAACTGTGTCTCCTCTCTCTCTCTCTCTCAAGCACACACACACCTCTATCTCCTCCCTACTTGTCCCTCCCTCCCCTCTCTAATTATCTCTATCTCTCCTCTCTCTACATCTCCTACCCTCTCTACCTATATTTATCTCCCCTATCCCTTTTTTTACCTACCTCTCCCTTGATCACTTTGTATCTCACCTATGTTCCCCTACCTACCTAGGGTTGAGGTATTAAGGGTCAAGGGTTGATAATTGAGGGTTGAGGTTTTAATTTATAGGGTAGAGGGTAGAGGGTTTAAGGGTTTAGGGTTGATGGTTAAGGGTTGAGGGTTGAGGGTTGAGGGTTGATGGTTGATGGTTGAGGGTTGAGGGTTGAGGGTAGAGGGTTGAGGGTTGAGGGATTAGGGTATAGAGTTTACTTGGGTTTTAAGGGTTTAAGTGTTGAGGGTATAGGGTTGATGGTAGAGGGTATTGGATTTAGGGTAGAGGGTATCAGGGTGAGGGTTGAGTGTTTAAGGGTTTAAGGGTTTAAGGTTTGAGGGTATAGGGTTGAGGGATTAGGGTAGAGAGGGAAGGAAGGATGGAGGGAGAGATGGAGGGAGAGATGGAGGGAGAAGTGAGATAGAGAGAAGGAGAGAAGAGGAGAGAGGGATAGAGATATATGAGGGTTGAGGATCTAATGTATAGGATAGAGGGTTGAGAATTGAGGGTATAGGATTGATGGTTTAGGGTATTGGGTTGAGGGTATAGGGTAGAGGGTAGAGGGTTGAGGGTTGAGGGTTGAGGGTAGAGGGTAGAAGGTTTAAGGGTTTAGGTTTGAGGGTAGAGGGTTTAGGGTATAGGTTTAAGGGTATATGGTTGAAGGATTAGCGTTGAGGGTCTAATGTATAAGGTAGAGGGTATAAGGGTTTAGGGTTTAGGGTTTAAGTTTTGAGGATTAAGGGATTAAGGGTTGAGGTTTGAGGATTGAGGGTTTAGGGTTTAAGGGTTGAGGGTCAAGAGTTTAAGGATGAGGATAGATGGTTGACAGTATAGGGTTGATGGATTAGGGTTCAAGGTCCAACATATAGGGTACAAGGTATAGGGGTTGAGGTTTTAGGGTTAAGGGTTTAGGATTGAAGGTAGAGGGTTGAG
>CM021101.1:606542346-606708878 GCA_007115665.2 Sequoiadendron giganteum
GCCTTAGAGAAATTTCTCAATTTTGCCTTAGGAATTTTATATAAAATAGGCATTGGCAAAATATCCATCGAAACGATGTGGACATGGTGCGAAGAACGTTTGAATCACCTTTGAATTGCAAATGTTTAATACCCAGAAGAAAAATCCTTCCAGAATCCATCGTTTTCATGTGTATCCGGACGAAGGGGTTCTTTTAATTTTTATTATTTAAAAATAATAAAAATGGCTAATGTTTATTTCTTCCCCTTCCTGATGTTTTCCACTCCTGCAATTTCAATCTCCTCGATCCTGGCCAATTATCTTGATTTTCCTCTGAAGAATTTTCCTCTCTGAAGATTTTCATAACTCCGGAAATTCCTAGCATCATCCTCATTCATACTCTCCATTTTTCCCTCTAGAAAATACCTTAGGAATTATTTAAAAATAAAATTTCATCTCCAAAGGGCGCATATAGCATGTCATTTTCCATTTCCTTTCTTAGGCAATTCCACGCCTAGACATTCTCTTTCTTACTTAGCCATTTTCACTCTTCAAGTCCCCACATCTAGGCGCATTTCATATAGTGAAGAGAAAAAATATAATCCTTGGTCCTTTTTTTAAAAAAAATCACGCCCCCCTTAGTGTTATTTTTCTCCCTTGGCGCATATGACATGGTGACCCTTCACCTTCCTCTAGTGCATTCCTCATAGAGGACTTTCACCTTCAAGCGCATTTCACCTTCATCACTTAATGTTTTAGCTTTCACCTTCTTACCTTTTACCTTGGAGAAGAGGAACTATCTTGAGCGCATTTACCATATATGGAAGACTTTCCATGCCTTGACTTGACTCTTCACCTCCCCTTGGCGCATATGGGCTAGTGTGCTTCCATTTTATCCTTGAGCGCATTCATCACATGTGAAAAACCTTCCACACCTAGGTGTCTCTTCAGCTTCCTCAAGCGCATTTTCCTATGTAAGATTTTCCACGCCTAGAGTGACTATTCAGCTTCCTTGGGCGCATTTGCTATGGTGAGAGGGAAACTTCCCTTGCTTTAGGCGCATTTGGGGGTGTGAGGAGGAAAAAATCCATGCCTATGGTGACTTTTCACCTCCCTTAGGCGCATTTAGCCTATGCAACCTCCATTTCCAAGCGCATTTGAGGATGTCTCAAGGAATTTTTAATGCCTTAGTGAATATTTCCATGTCTTTGGTGACCTCTCACCTTCCTTGAGCGCATCTAGGGGTATGAGGAGGAAACTTCATGCCTTAGAAAAATTTCTATGCCTCTTGAAGGCGCATTTCATCTTGCCCAAGGGAATTTCACACTTAGAACTTTTCTTTGGTACCTTTCATTTCTCCTGGGCGTGTATGAAGGTGTTTAATGCTAGTTATCATTTATGAATTTCCAACGTCCTAACCCTGTTCTGGCTTTCTATTTTTAGTAAAATTAGGGTTTCATTGCGTTTCACCCTGCTTTGCACTGGAACTGGCGTGGTTGTGCCTCCACTGACTTTTGTCACCTTGTTCATACCTTATCTGGCACAATATATGCTATTTTTAGCCATTTGCTATTTTTAGCAAACCCTAGAATTGATCAATTTTCGTATCTCTATTTGCTTTGAAATTTGCTCCAGTTGCTTTTGATGCTGTGAGAGACCTGTTCATACTTGCTTCTGGTGATGACATGCTATTTTTAGCCACCTGCTATTTATAGTAAGTTTCAAAGTTGCTTGCTTCAGTAGCTCCGTTCGACCTGAAACTTGCTATGTCTAATCCTGATAACTTGAGTGCTCTGTTCATACCGACTTCCGGCGCAGACCTGCTATTTATAGCCGTGTCTTGACTTACTAAAAATAGCAAGTCCTCCGATTTTGCTCAAAATTTGCCAGTAGGTGGCCCGAAGGATGTTAATCATGGTGGTGTGCTTCGTTCTGACATCTCTGCATTTCGCTTCATCTATTTTTAGACATGGCAGGGAAACCCTAATCTAACTTGCACGTGGTCCCGACTGCTCCTGATTTATACTGCTTGTCGTTCTGCTCGTTGGGATGAAGTGCTAGGTAGCTGCTGGATTGAAGCTGCTATTTATAGTAAGTGTCCCGAAAGTGGCCAATCCGATGTCGGACGAGTTTGCATGTCATAGTGCTTGTGGGATCTCAAAAAACCCAAAAAAACCCAGAAAACTGGTCAAAGTTCTGGCACTGGCTAAAAATAGTAAATCCCTGAAAACTGATCCGATCCACTTGCATGTCATATCACTGCGAAGCTCTCGCAAAACCCAGATGGAATATCCGGACATGCATTGAGAATTCCTGCATGCAAACCCTAAAAATAGCCTCGGAAGGCTGACCTCTAAAAGTCCCCGATTTGATTTGCATGTTACACCATCGCGAAGGTCTTGGAAAACCCAGATCAATTCTCCTGTCACTTATCGAAGAATTGCTTGTCTAAATCCTGAAAATAGCTTCCGAAGGCTAAACTGCTAAAAATAGCCAGTTGTCTGAATCCGTTCAAATTTCGCGTGTAGGCACTCTGAAGCTGCCTGATTGTGCTAAAGTAGTTAGAATCCCGAAATCCTAAGGAACAAGCCTCGAATTAGACACTTACTAAAAATAGTAAGCTGTCGGATTTCAGTGAGATTTTAGGGGGATTCTGCCTTGAGCTTTTTGAATTCGTTGCTGCACTTAGATTTCACCCGAGTAACTCAATCTTGACCTCGAACGGGTCTAAAGGATAGCAACCCTAAATTTGTCAATTACTTCAACTGAGGTCAAACGAGACATCCCCAGAAGGACAAAAGACCAAAGACAGAGAGAACCAAAGCCAAAAGACCAGAATGGAGCAAAAATTAGGGGGTCCCCATCTTGGATGGGGTGATGTGTGAAAAGGTCACAACAGGACGGCCACTGATACTCAGTTTCAGTATGAGATTGAGGTTGCTCTCGAGGGTGATGCTACTTCAGATCAGGATGCCCAGAGCTCGGGAGACACTGAGCCTATAGACGATGATGAACCTCGTCGGAACGAAGGCAGGAGAGAAGTTCATGAGGTAGAGGCCGAGGTTGAGCAGCCTTTTGTTATATCAGATATGCGGCAGGAGGTGCCAGAATGGTTAAGGGATAGGATGAAGCGTGATCCTATAGATGAGACTGATCCCGCAGTCAAGATGGAGGAGTTGTTACAGAGAATCAGCGCACCTCCAACAAAGAAAAAGGCTAGGAAGTTCTCCAAGATCTCAACAGATGAGGATGTATCCCGAACTTTGCATATGGCAGTACCTCGGGTAGAGTGTGATCGGGACGAGGCCGTTCGAGAAAACTATGTGATTACAACCATGGACCTTGGCCGCCCTACTGGAGCACAAGTGGTTGAGGAGTGCGATAATTCCTATCGAGCACTCAAAGATAGATTGTCCTATGTTGAGGACAAATATAAAAAGTTGAAGGTAGAGCACAAGACACTGATTGGCTACGTGCAGCACTTGTCCCGTCCTTGTGGGCAAGAGAACCCGGCAATTCAACTTCCAGCTGAATTTTCCAAGGAGTCAATCAGTGGTTTAGAAGATTTGAAAAGGATGACACAACAGGCAGAAAAGTGGGTTGCCAGTGTGCGTACAGAAACAAGAAAGTTCATGGAGGATCTTGCGCATGCCTATGGGCAAGCTTCCGATATTATGGCTAGGACGGATGCCGTTAACCATGCTTGGGGAGAGGCTCATATCTATCAGACAAGAGTTGTTCTCCGTTTAGGGGCTTTGATGAGCATACCTCCACAGGTTTTGGTCGATGGAGGTGTAATTCAGCAGGGGGATAGATACAACTTCGCCGGATGGTATTCTTCAGTAGTTATTGGCCGAGGATTCTACAATGCATCACAGGCAGATTCTGTCAGGGTCAGAAAAGCCATGACGAATATCTTGGATGGAGTCCTCAACATATTGGAGGCAATCTTTGCCAGGAGGCTAACTCCTAAAGAGGTAACTGCAAACGGATTGAGGAGCAGGCTAACACCATTCTTTTCTGAGGTGAAGACCTTCACACAAAATGATTTCGAGAACACTTCTACGTTCTCCAACCTTATACAAAACACCCAGGACGCCCTTGTTGCTTGGAAGAAATCTTGTGCTCGACATGGGCAAACAGTTACAGTTTTAGAATTTCTGCTGGATCACATTCCTCCCATTTCGGATCAAGAAGTTGAGGCAGTGTTGGACAGGTTCATCAGATTTGCAGCCAGCGAGAAGGAGAAGGGAAACGCCCTTCTGGATGACGATCTTCTGAAAGGAGACGATGTGCATTGATGACAGGTAGTGGTTCGTGATGAGGAGTGGAGAATCTGTAGCGCATTCATTACCCCACTCCTCTCAGTGGCGGTTTTTAGGGCTAGAACCCTAATCAAGGCTTAGGTGGCTCGATCTAGGCCTTCCATTGTATTTGAATCTAAGTCGTCCACTGGACTGAGCTAGATATAAAAGGGGCATCCCCCCTCATTTGTAAATTAGATAGATAGATAGATCAAAGCTAGACAGAAATCAGAGATAGAGTTGAGCTAGATAGGAGTAAAGCTAGGAGTTAGCTTAGTTTGGAAAGGAAAGAAAAACTTTCCCTTTGAAGGTTTTTGTAAAAGATTGTTATGTAAGACTCTCATGATATAAGGATTCTCATTGATTGGTGATTCTATCTTGCATTGTGGGTAGTTGATAAGATCTTTTCGTCTTTCTGATTCAAGTAGAGTAGAGTAAAGTAGATTTCCCTTTATACAAGTAGTTGTTAATTGTGGAGTGTGGCGTTTGGTTTGGACAAATCTTCCTTTAATCCATACCACTAGCGGGCTTGCTGATGGTAAGTCTGCCTTGCGTGGTCAACTGGAATATCAATATCTAACTTCGGTTGTGATTCATGTGTTCACTTGCATCGTCCTGACGGAGTGCACATGTTGAATCACAATTTGAATATCTTATCCATCCTTTGAAGATTGCACCAACTTTGTCAGAGTTGTCCGAAGGGGAGATGAAACAAAGTTTTGGTTCGAAGATTGTCAAAGCCTGTCCTCGCATTCTACCTCTTAGAAATAGATTGTAGACTCCCTATCCCTTTATCTCCTTTAAATTCAGCATTTCCCAGTTAGTTTAGAAGTCAGCGCATCATAGTTAAATCCTTCATCTTCTTCACTAAGTTGAACAATTACATAAGTCCCCTTGGAATAACCAGCATATTCACATCAACCAACTGAGTCTATTCGCAATAAAAGGAACCTTGGAGTTGAACACATGAACTTTCACGCAATCTTAGCATGTGGAACACTTTGATCAAGAGGGAATAGAGTGACCGTTGGACATTTTATTATGTGTTGGCATTGTCATAAAACACACGTCAACAGGAGTCACTTACTATTTTTAGCAGTATGTTATTTTTAGTAAGTGCTATTTTGGCAGCAATTCAACAGTTTGGTGCAATTTCTATTTCGGGCAAAGCAGTTTTAGCAGTTTGGTCTTCGGCACTTTGGAGCCCGTTTTGGCAAGTTGGATAACTTAAGTCATTTTATATTTTAATGTTAATTGTTGGACCCCATGCCTAGGTGAATAACTTCAAGCTGTTTTAAAAGTGGGACTTATTCTTAGCCGCCCCTTTCGTAAATTAAATATTTAATTGTTATAATATTTGCCTAAGTATGTTGGACACCTAAGGGGGTGAAGAAAAGGTGTTTTTCAAAATTATTATTTCAATATGCTTTTGGGTGTCCCCTTTTGGAGGGAAAAGGGAATTTGAAAGGTCGGGCTTAGAGTGCTATAAATACAAGGCTTTGCTCTCTCATTTGCCATCCATTGCTTATCATAACGAAGTGTTGCTGAAATGATTTCAGAACCCTTGCTTCGAGGAACACATACCTCCTAGCCTATATCACTTTCATGCTTGAGAGATAGTACCTAGCTAATTTGAGACTGCTTTTTCATCCAAAGGTTGCAGATTGAGCTTCATTGAGTTTGTTCATTGATATCTTCTGATTTTGGAGAGTTTTATCATTTTGGAGTTGTTGGTTCGTGCTTGGCTAAAGCACGTTTTGGGTTGTATCTTATTGGGTGAATTTTCTATTATTCTAGGTATCGGCTCTGTGGATTCTCCTTGCTAGGGCACCCTTTTGCTCATGGCTTCGTGATTTTTGAAGGTGTCTTGGAATTACTAGACAAGGTCGCCCATTTTTGGAGGTTGTAACTTCTTTGTGGCTGCATTGGGAAGCATGCATAAATAAATCATTGTCGTTTGAAGGAGGTTCTTGGCTTGCATGTGGTCACCTAGCTTCTAGCTCTCATTTGCATTTAGTCTCACATCAAAGGGAGAAGTTTGGAGGAAGATATGAGCATTTAGGTGAATTTGGTATTTGTTGGTTAGATTTTCTGTTCGCTGCTATTTTATATCAGACCTGATATATTCCATCTATTCTTCGTATTTCCAGTTGATTATCATGTATTTGATATTGGAGATGGTTGCCTAACATGTTGATGATCTATTGCTATTAATATCTCCTTTCTATTGCATTTGAAGCTATATTTTGTAACGCTGATTTTCAATAGTACTAATCAGCTATTATATTTCTGCATTTTATATTTTGTATATCACACTCCCGTTGAATAAGTGGTCGAGTTGTTTTACATTTCAGTTTGTTTTATTACTCCTGTTGAATAAGTAGTTGAGAGTTTCATTTCTATTTGGTAGTTCCGCTCCCGCTGAATAAGTGGTAGAGTTCTTATGGTCGATTATCTACCTACACATTTACATTTCCAGTATTTACTTTCCAGAATGGTCGGCTAGCCACCTGCAGCATTGTACTTTCAATTTCAGATTCCATCTAATGATCCCCTCGCACCATATGCTCTCACCTCGCCCACACTAGGATCTTGGTGATCAGAAAGTGAAGGGTTCATTTCAAGCTGGTTATGTTTATTGAGCTAACCTTAACGGGTGCATTGTTGTATGTTAAAAAAAAAAAAAACTAAGGGGGATATTTCAACCACTCATGAACAATCCCATCTAAATGAATAGAAGCATACTGTATTGACTCCAACTCGAGCATGGGATTAAAAGGGAAATAAGTGTCCACGTTTCGGACCCAAGCTCTCGCTGACATCTTCTCAGACCTATCAAAGTATGGAAGATTGTGTTTTCCCACTTTCCTACGAAGCTCATTATTCTACTCTTTATTCCTCCTATTAGGTGTATGCCTCATCCTGAGATCTATATACTCTCGAAGTGATATGTCTTGCTGGAAACCAGGCCTTGCATCTAACCAATCTTGTCTAAATTGCTTTTGCTGCTCAACTTATGTAAGCTCCTGATTGGGTTGAACCTCTACTCTAGGTGGAAATATAGGCATAAGAGGCCTAGCCATGGCTGCCCTATTGTTTTGTATGGCTGCCCCACGCTGACACGCATCATTTTTTTACCCCAAACGATCCAATCTCTATACCAACTGTGCAAGTTGTTGATTGGTCTCATGAGCACGTTGGGCTGCTCTTTCTTGACCTCTAACCACTGCATCCAAGAGTAGCATCATACGATCTTGCTCACCATTGTTTCTTTCAGCATCTTCTCTTCTTTCACCCATATTTTCTAAACTAGAAGATCCAACTGAAGGTGATTCTAACTATTGTACCTCTTCCACAAAAGGCCAACGTTCCCACAGTAGCTCTTCTTTTTTCCTCAATCTCTCTTGGTACCTTCTTTCACGATCACTAATGCTCATAGATATGTATCACCCACTGGCTGGCTGGATGATTTGTGCTCTGATACCACTATAATAACTCCCCCTGATTTTATTTTTGTTTTTTGTTTTGCTGATTGGATTGTTTTGTTGATGTTTATTTGGTTTTCAAATGCCATTCATTGTTTCCAAGCATGCACGATATATAGATAACTTAAGTATAGAAATAAAGAGAAAACTTGCATTGCAAAGTAGTCTTTTTTTCAACATATATTTCTTTGATAACATTACAGAAAAATAGTCTTTTCATATATGAAATCAAACTCATAAATATTCAGATCAGACCTGGAAAAAAAAAACTCAAACAGCAATGTTGAAACTCCAAACATGCAACGATCAATACCAATGTGATTAGCAGCAATCCCCTTGCAATCCCAATGCCAAAGACCAATGTTTTCAGGCTCCAATGATGGCAGCTATAGGCCTATACAACAGCAGGCCAGCAACTGTGAAAACACCCACAAGAGGGCAGCCTCCCAGGAGGGGCGATCTGCCTTCTTCAATAAATACAAGTGAATATATGAATGGGGGCGCCTAGAGTAGGAGATTCCAACGAAGTAATACCCAAAACGATGAACCAAGCCAAAATGAAACTATGAATGATTTATCAAATTGTTCCTTGGTAATGATAAAGTCCAAAAAACTCAAAATACCACTTAAAACCTCTGAAAACTACCGTGGAGATCAATACCAAACCAAACCAAAATGAAGCCAAGCCTTCATACACAAAACCCAAAATCATCACCTCAAAAATATTCGAATATCTTCATCTTTTTTTGCCAAAAACACTGAAAATCAAAATAATTGTGAAGCACAAGGTGACCCCTAAGTGGAATCACACCCAAACTAACTAGGGTGGATCTCTCACCACCGAAACCAGCTCCCAAATGAAGAGGGTTTTCGTCCTCAATACGCAGCAGTAGACCTCTAGAGAAAATCCAACAACATCTTGTTATGCAACCAATTGAGAGATGAACAAATGAGACTCAAAATGAGGTTATATAGAGTCAATGAAGAATTAGGGCGACCAAATTTGAAAAACTCCTTCCCTCTGAAAAGCTACGCCCTTCTCTCATTTTCTTTTTAATTAAAAATCTATTTTAACTCCCCTTATGTCTCCCTTGGGCGTCCCACTACCCAACCATCAGAAATACTTTTGTTGCTTTAAAAACAACTTAAGTGATTAAACTAGGCACCAAGGTGCTTTTTGATGACCCTCCAACCCCTCAACTTAAGTATAAAGTAACTTTATAAAACTATCTTAAGTAAGGAATAAAAATATTAAATAAATCAAACCTCAGCAAAACCCAACGCCCAAACTAGAAAGACAATGTTGATGTAGCCTGGCCAAGACCAATTACCAGAAATAGACTTACTATTTTTTTTAGTAATTGCTAAAAATAGTAAATATATTGAAAACCCAAACTGCCATACAAACTGATTAGCAATGTGACTTACTATAAACAGTAAGTGATGGAATTGGCCCCTGCTAAAAATAGAAAGTCCTTCCTAAAACACCGAAAACCACCATAGAAAGGACTGGCACTAAGTTCCCTTACCAAACTCCACTTAGCCTACAAGAACTCTAGAATAGGCTAATGGACATCTCCACTGCTCAAAGGCTAGGAGGAGACATTACATAATGGACAAAGAAAAGTTCATTGAAGAGCTCTTGGAGCAACCTATTCATTTTTATGTTGTTAATGTGCCAAACAAACTCTAGTTGTACTCAAACCCAAAAGCTCTTTTTTATCTTGTGAATGTGCCTAAGCAAACTCTAGTCATACTCAAACTTAAAAGCACTACAAGGCTGGCATAAAAACATTGGTCACTAGCCTTTGAACATTTGGTACTGTTGTATTAAAAATTAAAGCTGAAAAAGCACTTATCAAAGAATTGTGAAATTGAAACTCAATTTCCTTTTACCCCATTGCTAGATTTCCCTCCTTCAAATGCATAGAGGTGAAGAAAAGTGTCTCAAAGACTTGCAACTCATCTACAATTTAGTCTCTAAAGCTTTGTCAAATATCATCCTCTCTATGCATTTGGTGGTTCCCACCATAAATAACCTCCTTGTCAGCCCTAAAGGAATTAAAGAAGAAACTATCGGGATTTCAATAGTACTCTATGGCATATACTATTGGGTGGAGATGGTTGGTCCATCTGTTATAAAATGATTTCATATTTTCTTTTGTTTCCACCATAATAAAGTGGTATGGCCTCCATGGCCTTAATGATGGTGTCATAAAGATAACCCATCAGCAATTTATTCCCAATAATCAAACACAAAACCTTGACCAAAAGGCTCCATCACCTAAAAATTTGAAAATAAAAAATTTAAATAAGAATTGTAATGTAAAAATTCATATGTTTAAGTTACACCTTGAGCATCTCTTCTATGCTCTTGGCAAACATGTCATCAAAGATTGTCCCATTGATGACTCACAAACATTTGTTTGAAAGAAAGCAATGCCCTTGCAATGCTTTCCAATTTGTAGTTTGTAGCGAATCAAGTGACCTCCAATCACACAAGCTCCTTTTCTTTGTTGCACTCTCTCATCAAGCTAAGCACCCAAGTGTGATTATAGATATATTTTGTGATGTTCCCTATGTCTTCAACCACACTTTTGACCCATCCAATCTTCTCTATGTCCTCTCTTACTTCTCCCTATGCAACTACGTTGCCAATGATAACTTAAACAATATTCTTCATCCTTGCCTTGTAAACCACAGCCTCCAACAATTAGATTAAATTTGCATTCTTGACTTTGTAAGAGGCATCTACAAACTTCAAGAATACCAATATGCCACTAGAAGCCACTTAAAAGTTAACTAAAGTCCTATTTCTACCATTTGTCCATCCACCATCAAAATGTTGCAGCCCTTTTTTCACCATATTCTCATTTGCTTCCTATCATGCATTTTTATAGCTTCTTCAAGCAATGTCCCACTATAATCACATAAAGTTGGTGTATTAAATCATGCACCCACAACAGTCAATGCATTTATCAATGCATCCAAGGTTGCTTGCGACATTGAATGGTATATTATTATAGCACCAAAATTTGTGGTAGCCATCCTCATCTCATGGTGCTCATCTCTCAATTCTATGCAGTACCTTCAAGAGACAATTATGCCCCTAGAACATTGTGAGGAATGAAGAGGCACGTAGAATTCATAACCCTTGAACTCTCTTCATAGTGAGTGGCCGGACATCACATTCACAGGCTGATAAAATAGTCACACATTGAATCAAGGAGAGAATTCTTCATAGATACAATAGCTTCCCTCATCTTCTTACGATTTTCTTTTCTCATATCTTAAAAGTAGGGCATTCATTTCTCATTACACGTTTCCCTCCACTTTGTTACACAAATTGACATCTTGGTCAACAATTCAAGCAATATGGTGTTTGACATGCTTGATATCTCCTCCCATATAAACCCACAATAATTGCAAGTCACCATGCCCTTGATTGTACTCGTTGTGTCATGCTTCCATGCAAGGTCCTTTCCACCTTGCATAATCCCTTCCATAGAAGCAGAAATCTGGAAAAAAACCCGATTAATTGCGATTTTAAAAAAATCAAAACCCTCCACATTTTTTTCCTTGATTTCTGGAAAACATCGTTGAAAATAGTCAACGATTTTTAGGGCATTTAAATTGCGGTTTAATTGGGTTTAAATTGGGAAAAAATCACAATTAAATCACTCACCAACCCGCAAATTAATTCCTGCGAAAAAATAAACCCTAAAATCTGCACGAAAACCTTGTAAGTTGTAAACGCATTTTAAAAAACCACAACGATTTTGGAAGCGGCGAACATCAGAAAGGGCATAAGCGATGGACATTTCTTCCTTCCAAGCGCGATTTCTTCCTTCCATGGCATTTCTTCCTTCTAGGAGTGAATTCTTGCAAGGTAGGCACGATTTCTTCCTACGATTTTGTTTATATTTTTTGTGATTTTCTTCCTACGAATTTATGCAACGCCTCATAGGCTCACAATTATTATATCATTTTAAAAATATTTACTGTATTTTCTAATTAATTATTTTACAAATATCATTAATTAATTTTAATTAATTATTATTATATTATTTTAAAAATATTTACTGTATTTTCTAATTAATTATTTTACAAATATCATTAATTAATTTTAATTAATTATTATTATTATATCATTATAAAAATATTTACAGTATTTTCTATTTACTGTATTTGTAATTAATTATTTTACAAATATCATTAATTAATTTTAATTATTATTATTATTATATCATTTTGAAAATATTTACTATATTTTCTATTTACTGTATTTTCTAATTAATTATTTTACAATATTATGTTATATTTGGTACTTTGTAAACTCACATAATCTAAAAGTGTATCCTTAGGGCTTCTAAGAAAATACTGATCAATCCATCATACCCACAACTTAGGCAATGACTATTCATTTTACTAAAATGGGCATTAGATGTTGAACTTACACCCTGATGATTTTATGGCAAACCTTGAATTTGCTAAAATTGGCTATTGAGCTATTAAAATATTAAATGTAATATTAATAGTCATCTTAGCTTTAGTTAGTCGTCTATTAACATTAGTTAGTTTTTAGTAAATTTAGTTACATTTTATCGGTTTTGGCATCTTTTTGTTTTTTAGCTTTAGTCTACTTCATTTAACGATTGTTTCAAAGAAACATCGTCTTGTATCTTCCTTTATAAGGAGTTTTTCGTCTCCTTTTGTAAATCAAGCAATTATGAATATCAATTATGTTTTCATGGTATCAAAGCTCAAGCTCGAACCTAATTAGCCGTACAAATTTTTTGAAAGAGTTTTGAAAAAGAATCAAGGGTTTTCCAGGCAGATCTGTGGAGAAAATTCGTGAAGTTTTTTTTGTTGCTATCGTTTTTTTGAAGATCCATGAGGGTTTCAAATTGAAAAATCGCAGACTATTTTGTATCTTAAATCATGATTTTTTTTAGTGAAAGTTCAAAGTTTTTTTAAGAAGAAAGTCGTATGAGATTTTGGACATGTTTTTTCTGGGCATTTTCATGAAAAAAGCGATTTGTATCTGCTCCAGGATTTTATTTTTTGGACGTTTTGTTTTCTGCCCACGCATCTGAGATTTTTTCTGCCAGAAATCGTGATCATTCTGAACTCGCGCGATCTAGTAATACACAGATTTCCGTGGATTTTTTTCAACCCTTTTCTCATTTTCGCGGCCTATCTAAGCACGATTTTCTGCTCTATTTTTTCGGATTCCTTGGTGCAAAATCACGTCCCTATTTGAGGCGCAACTGAGCAAATTAAAATCTTTTTTTTGTTTTCAAAAGGAAATCACGTTTTTTAGAAATGCGTGAAGATTTTGTGACAAATTTCTGATGATCTTCTAGTTTCCTATGCACGACTTTTGTCAGTTTCATGAGCATTTCTTCTTTGCATTTTAGCGACGGATATCTGCTGTGGGTATCTTTTTTTCTGATTAGTTTTTTGGACGGATTTTCTAAAAGATTCGTGTCTTTCTTGGAGTTTGTGGAGAACCTAGAGTTTCTAGTTCGTGGACCTATTTTTTCATGCTTTCATGGCAGCGTGAAGAGTTATTGTTTTTTGTGCCAGTTTTGACAAAAAAATTCTAGACCAGATTTTTGGGCGATTTTTTTCTCAACAAAAAATCATGCACCTGAAGTTTTTAAAGAGTTTTTGAATTTTTTTTCTATGAAATTTTGCAGTTTAGAAGTTTTTTGAGGATTTTTTCTAAAAAAATCTTACTTTTTCAAAGTTTTTGAAGGTTTTTCTGAAAAGTATTACAATTCATGAGTTGTGCCAACTGATTGTCCAGTGTCTTGCCAGTTGATCACAGTGTTACCTCGTTTTTCGGGCTTTGGAAAATAGGAGGGATGGCATCTTTGTGAAAAATTCTACTACTTGGAAGCAACAGAAGCTCATTGTTTTCGAGTGTCGATGTCTTGATTTGATTGTTCTGCGGGAAAGGATCTGTAATCGCGAGGCGGTTATGCTTCTCCAATTATCAATCACTGATGATATGTTTCCAAAAGACTTTGGGTAGACTTAGTTTTTTGTTTGAACGATGACCATTAAGGGAGGGTATTAAAATATTAATGGTCATCTTAGCTTTAGTTAGTTGTCTGTTAACTTTAGTTAGTTTTTAGTAACTTTAGTTACACTTTATTGGCTTTGGCATCTTTCTGTTTTTTAGCTTTAGTCTACTTTAGTTACGATTGTTTCTTTTTAGAAACATTGCCTTGTATTTTCCTTTATAAGGAGTTCTTCGTCTCCTTTTGTAAATCAAGCAATTATGAATATCAATTATTTTTTCATGAGCTAAAAGGCTTTTTCAAAAGTTTTCAGAAGCATCTCCTTTCTTAGGTCACAGAGAGCTAAGCTTAGCCCACTTTTTAATATCATGAATTGTTACTGTATTTTTATATTTACAAAGTAATTTTAAATCATGAAGAAATTTTAAAATAATGAAATATTTATTTTATAGGATACTGCTAGAAATAACTTCTAAGATGTATCTGGAATTAAATAATAGATCATAGCGCCACACTTTGATATGCAATTTTGTATTTGTGTATGGAATGAAAATTTTAATGCCAAAAAACAAAGAATTGCTTCAGTTGTGATCTGTATAAAAAGACATACATTGAAACAACATATCCTCTAATGCAGAATACGTCATAATGCCACATGTAAAAGACATTGCGTGGACACATTGCACGGCAATATCGAGTTCAACGAAGGTTAAATGCAATTGGTGTTTGTGTGACATCAACGGTGACATTTATTGCTTCAAATGGCATTTGGCAAAGGAGCCAAGAAATAACACCATTATTTGTACACAATGCCCTGCAAAAGTCACGTATCAGGCAAAACAAGCTCTTGAAGGGATTTCTAATGGTAAGGCTAAAAAGGCAAGAACTAGGAATGAAATAAACTCCAATTCTACAAAAGGTAGGAGGAATTGCTTGGGATGGGGAAGATGGTGCAGATGTGTTTTCCAAGCAATCTGGGTCGACACCTTCTTCTACAGTACGTGGCCCAAACACAAGTGGAGGAAACTTAAATTCTTTCTTTACACCTCGTACTACACCAGGATCACAGACCACTTTGGAGAGTACAAGATGGAAGAAGACTGTCCATGAACAAGCAAAGAAGGCAATAGCAAATTTCTAGTGCTACTCTAGCTTGCCATTCCATGTTGCTAGGTCTCCATACTGGCAAGGTATGGTGGATGCTATTGCAGCGGCAAGTCCTGGGTTCAAAACCCCATCTTGAGTCATTGAGGCTTCCTTTGCTTAATGATGCAGTACATGATGTTAATGATGTTAATGATGTTGTTGATGTTGTTGATGAACATCGATTGATTTGGGCAATGACTGGTTGCAACATAATGTCAGATGGATGGACAGATAGGAGAAATCTAACACTCATCAACTTCCTCGTGTCTTGTGATATCAACACATTTTTTTTAAAATCTATGGATGCATCAAACACAATCAAATCTGCAGTTGCATTGCTCAACATGTATGACTTAGCGGTCAAAGAAATAGGGCCACAAAATGTGGTTCAATTTATTACAGATAATGTTGTTGCTTGTGTTGTTGTTGGGAGACTCCTGACAGACAAATACCCCTCCATATTTTTTACTCCATGTGCAGCATATTGCATTGATCTACCCTAGAGGACATTGGTAAAATTAAGTGGGTTAAGAAGGTATTGCACAAGGCTCGCTCAATTACCAAATTTATCTATAATCACACAAGGGTTTTGTGTATGATGCGCACTTTCACAGAGGGCAAAGAGTTAGTTCGACCAAAGGTGACAAGATTTGCAACACACTTCCTTGCACTACAAACTCTATGCAAAAAACAAAGGAATTTGAAATGAATGTTTGTTTCAAATGAGTGGATAGAGTTTGGCTTCACAAATCAAGTAGATGGTAGAATAGTGCCAGAGCACATTTATTCTGCTAGTTTTTGGGATGCAACAGAAGTTGTACAATTTTCAGAGCCTCTAGTGAAAGTCTTGAGACTAGTGGATGGGGATAAATCCCCCATGGGATATTTGTATGAGGCCATGGATAGGGCCAAGGAGGTGATGAGGAGTAGGATGGAAAATGACAGGGACAAGTATATGCCATTATGGGACACAATTGATAGAAGATGGGATCGACAAATTCATTCTCCTCTCCATGCTGCAAGATACTATCTTCATACAAGTTTGTACCATGACTCTTCATTTAGAGATGATGATGTTGAGGTTGCATAGGGCTTGTTCATATGCATGGAAAAAATGTTTGCTACCACAAAACACTTAACGACAACTATGGGAAAGTTAGCCATGTACAAGCAAGCAACGGGTTTTGTCTCATCTAAGGCTGTCGTGGAAGGCAAGAAGACCATGCAACCAGGTAGAGTCTATAAAATTTTGACAATCTCTCTATTTTGTGGACAAAATCATAAAATGTGTTAAAATTTAAGATATTCTTACATGACATCATCTCCATATAATGTGTTTTTCAGCACTATGGTGGGATTTTTTTGGTCACGAAACCAAAAATCTTAGGTGGTTAGCAAAACACATTCTGAGCCAGCCATGCAGTTCATCTGCTTGTGAGCTTACTTGGAGTGTTTTTTAACACATACATTTGAAGAAACACAATCGCCTAACATAGCAACGAATGAATGATTTGGTGTTCACCACAACCTCCGCTTGAAGGTAAAGAAAGCTCAAGGTTAGACTTTTAACATACTAGCAATCGTAGTTGTAAATTTGTAATTGTATTCATAATATTTTTCACTCGTAATCCAAAGACTAATTTGTCCATGGGCAAAACTAGGTACCATTGAGGATGCTGAGCCAATTGACCTTGATGAGATTGATCCAGAGAATGAGTAGATTGCTAGTGATGAATTTCTTGTGGCTGAGGATTTGGAGATCCTAACAGAGGCCAACTTTGATACTCATTTGACTGAACGACTTAGGAGAGGCTCTGCCCCAGTAGCTTCATCATCAAGACTTGCAACCCTCTAGCATAGCTCTATTTATAGTAGTAACTAGCAAGAGTCATTGGCTACTTTTGATTTTTTGAAACTTTGTACTCAGTTTATAGGTTGATTTTATACAAACTATATTGTAATTGAAATTTTGTCATCTATCAGTTATGCATTGTGAACTAATGCTTTGAAAGATGTGGAATGCAATGTAATCAGCGATATGAATATAAACAACAAAATCTATTTTCTATGATTCATTAGTTAAACTCTCTATTTTATTTGCTCTTTATATCTTTATTGCTATGGAAATGCCTTTCAATTAAAAAAAAGAGTTTTTGTCTCTTATTCTACAATTTTATTTTATTTTTAAATCCAATTTTTCCCCGATTTTTTCAAAAAATCTTTGAACTTTTGGTTTGCTGATTTTTCCCCCAAAAGATTTTTGCTGCTATAATCCCTTCCACACTATAGAGAATCTAGACATTGGAGAAAGAAAAAAAAAACTAGCAAGATATCCAAATAGGAAAGAAAAAAAAAAGAACTCAAGCAAATAGCTATCAAATCACACTCCAACCATCAATTAACCATTCAAATCATCCAACAATCACTTCAAGCAACTTCAATTCAAATTTCTGAAGACAAAAATAACAACAAAAATTAGTTTCTAGGGGTTTTAGGCCTTGGTTTTTTTCTTGTTAAGTTTCTTTGTTGAACTCACCAAGTTTGAAAGAGCTTCCCTGATAACTTCCAAGTTTTTCCAGCTGACTTGGGTCACAATCCATGGGCAAGTTACGCCAGCCTAGGATTCTCATGAATCTCGTTAGTACTCACCAAGTTTTAAAACATTTGTTTGATGTCTATAAAGTTGAATTTTCACATGTTGAAAAAGCATGAATTATTTGCACAAATTCTAAGATTTGTATGACTTTTTTAGTTTGACCTCTTTGGCCAAGTTTTGACATAGTTTTTCTGAGATCTGAGTCAACTTCAATTTTATGCCAAGTTGTTATCAAGTCCAAGTTTGGTGAATATGCTACATTCACACTAGCAGATTTACAGGTTTTGTTTTGTTCTTGCAGGGAGAAATAGTGTAGTACTATATGTTAATGTTCCTAATTTACTACAAGATCAATGACAAATATCATCATTTCTTCGAGGGAAATGTGAACTCTCATTATCTTCCTACAAGAACCACGTAGTTGTCACAAATATTTGAGAGATTATACAATATAGATGACACTTGCAGAAACTAGATGCTAGTTGAAGTTTGTTGATTTCAAGTACAAACAGTGTTCCACGGAGTTTCCTGACAAGGATGTGTCCCCTGTTGGGGACGCATCTCGGGGACAAGGGGACAAAGGGTCTAAGTTTGGGGATGGCGGGGGGGCAATGCTGATATGCATATGGTACTTGAATAACTAGTTATAAAAAGATGTTTAAGAATAACATTTCAAATTAAACTTTGGAAAATTAGTAAAATAGTAAAATTGCAAATACTAACATTTTAAATACTTGAATACTATTACTAAAAGACTAAAAGTAAATAAAATATTAAAATTTGACAAATGAAATTGTCGAATTTGAGATTTCTATTATATCGAAAATGACATGTCACATCATAATATCATATCATAAAGATGATTACAATGAGTAGCATGATACATTGATATCAAAATAAGTACAAAATGCAAAAATGTAGTGAAGGGAGGCCACTAATCATCCCCAAACTCCTCATCACTCAAACTATTGGAATCCTCATGGTCAAGCTCTGCCAAACTAACACCAACCAACCCTGCATCTGAAGCCTAAACTGAAGCATCCTCATCAATTTGTCCTGGCTCCTCTGGCTCTACATCCCATCGTGCTGCTAGACTCTCTTTGTACAAAAGTGTTTTGCGGTCAATGAGACGCAAAGCACTATGTACAACCACAAGCTTCTCTACTCTCCTAGAGGTAAGTTTGTCCCTCTTAAGAAAGGGGATGAAGCTATATGTAGACCAGTTCATTTCAGCAGCTGAAGAACTAGAAACCTGAGATAACAATCGGATGGCTAGAGTGGTAATCAAAAATCCTGATCCATGGCAAGTCCACCACAAAAATGGGTCCTCCTATGCCATAGTTGCCATATCCATCTTGGCCGCGTCTGAATAACCCTTAAGAGTGGCAAATTTGGTCCGCTCAGTGCAAATTGTGTTGGCATCTACAACATCATACATCCTCTCAATGCACCTGAAGAACCCTGCCTTCACCTCCACATCCTGTATCGGTGTCACTCTACCAGGCCTAGTCAAGTACCACTTAGGATTAAGTGCATAGGCTGCCATGTGCAAGGGAGTGATGAGATTCTCCCATCTCCTGTGAATGATTGGTTGAATGTGCTCGCAGTAGAATGCTAATGTGGGGTCCCTCTCTCGCACAACAGCCCTCATCTAATCAAGCATAGAATCGATGCACTCATACACCTCTCCAAGGTTAGGTGCATCTGCATCCCCATACCTGATAACCTTGAAAACTGGTTTAATGATGGCAACAATATATTTTGCATCATCCTAGAACACATCACTCTTCACTATATCCTTCACCCTCCTCCCCTGCTCTGTCTTAAACTCAGTCCACCTATTCCAATCTACTATCATAACCATGAGTTGCAGTGCCTCTTGCAACTCAATCATTCTCTCCAAGAGAATGAAATAGGAAGCATGTCTTGTATCGATAGGTTTCAAGAACTCCTTACCGAAGGTCCTGAAGAGTGCATGTGATGTGTGGTGGTTGCAGATAAACATTTGCACATCTCTCGCATCATTTACCACTACTCTATTCCAACCAATCTTCCCCATGTCCTTGAGTGCATTGTTCATGGCATGCACACAACATGGAGTCCACCAAATATGCCTATAAGCAGCCTCAACAAGTCTCCCCGCAGCTTTGCACACATGTGCAGCATCTGTCACTACTTGGACCACATTTTGTGGCCCAACCTCCTCAATAGCCTCCTTGAGGACCTCAAACTGAAAATCAGCATCTTTGCGATGCCCTGAACAATCAACTGCCTTAAGAAAATATGGGCCCTCAACACATGTAACCATGATATTAATGAGTGGACGATGGCTAATGTTCGTCCACCCATCCATAACTATGTTGCATCTTGTCTTAACCCAACACTCCTTCATCTTCTCCATCAACAAATTGATCTTGGAATAGTTCTTATCCAAGATCGTGGTCCTCAATTTTGTCTCACCTAGTGGCACATATGATGGTCCTCCCCTTGCCACCATCGATATCATCTCCTTATAATAAGGAGATTAAGCAACATGAAATGGGATGCCATTGGAAAAGAAGAACTTGTCAATGGCATCATCTATGTCATCCTTGAGCTACACATTAAACAAATCTGCTATGGGGTTACTTTGAGTTTGACTTTGCAATTTTCGTTTCCCCCTCCTCTCTCCTGCATAGGCACTGGAAGAAGAATCTGGTGTCCCTCCTACTCTCCTCTACAAAGTATGGCTAGATCTATGTGGCTGGCTATGCTAAAGATGTGTCCTATGAAGCAAAGTGGTAGGCACAGGTGCAGCTGGAGTATCATCAGGAACACCCTATAACTTATTTATTTCGACTTTGTATTCGATGTTTTCTGATTTTGCCAAAAAAGCACATATCTCCACACCTTTTCCTCTAATTAAAAGGAGGTGTGCATTACCCACTCTTCACCACAAAAGTTGCACTTCCACCTCCTTGTGCCACCAGATGTTGCCCCTTGCTTGTTTAGTATTTTTGTTGCAAATTGTTTGAGAGGGGATTTGCGATCAAAAGGACCCTTAGCATACTCTGCCACTGCAGAAGGGCACTCTAAAGTACTTGCTTCACTTGCCATGGAACTAGTTTGGGCTTCAAGCTCAGCCCCATGGTCACTCCCCTCAACCTCAGGAGCATATTCAGTATCAGTATCACTATGTGAATGAACCTCATCCTCACTCATGTCATGAGAGCTCATTGTGACACTGCAATAAACAAATAAATTCTATTAGTGCCTAGTTTCAGCCTAATTCGACAAATTTTAAAATTTCATGCTGAATCTTGATGGAAAGACGAAAAAAGAACAATGAGCCTTGAAATGAAAATATGAATATGCATTTGCAGCCATGTCTATGAAATTATGATTAAATTTTTAATCATAATTTCATAGACATGGCTGAAAATGCATATTCATGTGTTATGCCCATTGTAAGATTCAACATCAAACTACATTTTCAAAATGAATCTAAAAACTTGGAAAAAAAAATGAAAAAACTTCAAAAAACAATCATAAAAACCTACCTTGTGCTTAAAAAATCCTTCAAAGTTGGTGTAGAATGCTCCTCCTCTTCTTCCTCTTTCTCCTTCTCACCCCTCTTGCACTTGCAGCACCTCAAACTCACTCTTTCACTCACTCTTCTCACTGGTTTTCCTCTTCTTCACCTAGCTGTTGCAAAACATCAAATGGCATATGTGAGCAAAAAAATGAAGAATGAGAGTGTTTTGTTTAGTTTAGAGGCTTTTAGATGGGTTTTACAAGCCTTTAGGGTTCCGCCCAAGGCTCAGATTTCAATAAAAGTAAAAGAAATTTAAAAAATAAAGCCTTTTTGGACGTCCCAGCGCGAGGGACGCATGGGCGTCTCTGAGACGCTCGAGGGATGGCTAGGAGTCCCAGAGACATCTCGGAGATGTCCAGGAGTCCCCGTCGTTTCCTCAGAGTCTCCCAAGTCCCGACGGCAGTGGGGGTACAACGGGGGGGACGTTTCTCAATCGTCCCCAAGTCTCTGAAACGTCTCGGTCGAGGAGACAGCTAAAATTTTTGGGTGGGGTGGGATGGGGTGGAGGGGGGGGGGATGCGTCCCCGTGGAACACTGGGTACAAGCATGCAAGTCTTGTGAGGTCCTATATAGACATTCACTAGCATTATTCTTCCCTCCTTACTTCTTGTCTCCCTCGTAGATACACCAAATTGCTTTAATCATACAGCCTTATTTTATCTTCCAAATGTGTTAAGTAGACATTTTATTTGGTATATATTGAAAAAGTTCCTTTGACTTAAAGAGTTTAGTGACTATTTGGTATGTGGATGGGTAATTAACATATCTCTCTCCAATGTACTTATCAAACTACTAAATCACACATCATGTTGGAGAAGCCAGGATTTGAAAGCAACATCAAGATAGCCTTCCAACTAGTGAAACACTAAACACAAAAGCATGCTTATCATATAAAATGAGAGTGTGTAAATGTACAATGAATGCCTTGCATATATAGGCAAGGTAGAGGTAGAAAGGTAAAATTGAATGACTAACTACTACTTCAAAGGTGCAACACATGTATGCTCATATGACAAGTATGTGAGAATGTGTAAAGTGTGCATGCAATAGGTGTCTCAAAAGGTGAATGCATGTGTCTCACCGACATGAAATGAGACAAAAAGCAAAAATTCCTTAGGTGGAGACTTTACTAGTGTGAATAGGTCAACCTAAAAAGGGTGATTAGCTAACTACATATGAAATGGCCTTATTTACACTAACATGACATATATGTCATTTAAAATTGCAAAAGGTGGCAATTAAGAAACAAAGCTCAACGTTATCTTGTGAAGGATTTATTGTACAAAGAAGTCATCCATATGTCGCTTCTCAATTCAAACTGTTACATAAGCAGAAGCATTGACAATGGTGCCCTCAAAAAAGAGAAGACCACTTTTGTTAATATATTTTTGTACAACAAACAATTCAGGAAATGACTTGAATAACCTAGATATTATTCAAAGTTCCAAAATTTCCAAGTTATTGCATTCAAGAAGGTGATTAGCCATAAAGACTTGGAGGAACATCAATATCAGAAAAGCTACTCATCTTCTAAATGCAATTATTACTTCTTAAAGCTGAAAAACAATATTTTCAAAATAAACTTATAAAACACTTTCACTTCTGCCTTTCTGTTTTCCATTTGCAATCCATGAAACTAATGACCAATGAGTTTTATATGGCAACTGAATAGGAAAGATGCTGGCACAAAGTCTTACCAATGATTGTCGATACCGTGACATGAGGCTGGGAAAGAAACAAATTATAAGGCTTTCGGCGCAATTTCTGGTCACTTTGATCATTCCAGATCTTAGCATGCTTCTCAAAGGAAATGGCAGCTTTGGCAGATAAGCCAGGTGACACAACCCAAGGAATTTTTGTGCTCTCTCCATTATCACACTCCTGAGGAAGTCCAGAATTGTGACGAATACCAATACGATATCTCAGACCTGAATCAGATTCAAGTGACGTCAAATCTAGTGATATTGACAAAGGCGCATTCCATGAAGAGCCTTGTGTTTGAACAAACCGTCCATGCCAAGAAGTTTCCAAAGATAAATCATGTTGCTGGAGCTGCATCCAATATAAAAAGGTTATAAATAAATCAATTACCATAACTATTGATCTAGTAGAGGAGAAGTGCAATTATAGACTCCACAGAGACAAAAGTATGCACTATGCAGTATAAGCAACACTAAAGTTGAGTTCTCCAAAACCACATAACATCAAACACCTAAGGGAATGAATAACAAGTTTTCAATTAAGTTTTGAGTATAGTCTAGATCATGTCATAAAACCTAAAATTGGCAAGTGCAGCAGTATCAAAAAGTCAAATAAGCTACTGCGTTACAAAACTCTTGACACATACCAAAAAAGAATGGGGAATAATTGCAGCTCAATAGTCAAATAAGAAGACAACATTCTAGCAAAAGAAATAGGATGCTCCAAAAGGTATTAAGAAAACAATAGGGATAACCACAGACTATACATGGTAAGAAACTTCTGCATGTTTTGGATTGACCCAAAAGCTTGTTTATATTAAACAGACATACAAGATTTGTGGCCTCAACATCTTACAGAATATAAATACACCTGCCTTATGATGAAGGATGGCCCTTGCACGACAGTCCTTATCATTAGAAGACAGCTCCGAACTTGCAGTCAGAGAAGTATGCTCACCAAATACAATTCGTGAACTGAGTCCTTGGGCGTAAAGCGACCGATCCCAAAGACATCCAAACAGATTACTTATTTTTGAACCTGCAGACTTCTGAACATTTTCTGATGCCTTGTCTTTCCAAACTGAGAGAAATTTCTGAATACGAAATTGACCTGTAAGAGTAGCCCACCTACGTAACAATTTATGAAATAAAATTATAAGAACACTGAACTCTTTCAACAGAATTCTGACCTTCAGTTATTTACAACAATGTAATCATTTACAGAACCCAGATCTAATAAATCATGGGGAGGCAAAGATATAAAAATGGCTCATTAAGAGCAGTCTTACCACCAAAATATCACTGCTTTTAAACTAAATTAACTGTACTAAACAGCATTAGAAATATATGTAGAATTAAAGCAAAAGAGGCATTATTTGAAGTTCGAGCACAGTCCTTATATAAATACCTTTCGATAAGAATCAAATAAAGAAATCAACAGAGGTTATCAAAAGCATCATATGAATCTCAACTGAACACCTAGCCCATTTCATTCTAAGGAAAGAAAAAAATCACAACCATCCTTGATCACTCATGCTCAAAGGGTGTACTTCAGCTATTGGTTAATAAGAAAGAACTACTTGGAATACAAATCATGATTAAAGTTGCTTCTATGTTGTTAGAAAATCATTATATAATTTGCTTCTATGTTGGTAGACGGAATAAACATCTAGCTATTTGTTGCAACACAGCTTTGCATTTAACCTCAAATTTAAGTTCCAGTGAGGGTCCAGAGGATGGCATTCATATGTCAATTTCATTTAGCTTGTGTTCAGGGAAGGTTTTAAAAATTAGCTGGGTTATTAATATACTTTCTAAGTTAAAAAAAAATTCTATCAACTATTTAGTCTAGAATCTTAAACATGTTGAAGTTAGCTTCAGTACAATTATTTTATACAGTATCTGGGTCAAAAGATCCAAATGTAAATTGAGAATTTATATCACTGGAATAAGCTCCAAATGTTACAGTCTAGCACAATCTGAAAAAAATTTCAAGGTAGAGATAAAAGAAAGAAGAATATTTCTCTCAATCAGAATGTATGTAGAGATCCTTTTCGGGAAACAAGCTTAAGTGATTGGACTCCAGTTGGAAACCTGGGCACAGTAAACTGAAATAGTTCTCTATCTAACCAAAGCAATCAATGGATAGTTATTGAATATTATAAAAGAGTGGATACAAAAGGGTGGATTGGTTATAACTACTTTTGAAAATAGTTGTTCCTGCTTACTTCATCTCTGTAATCAAGAAACTTCTCTACTGCAATAAAGGTTATTAAGTACCTGTGTATGGGCACCAGTTGTAACTTGAAGTTAACATTTATTGTAATAGCTTAGCTGCTACGATGGAATTTTCTGGAGTCCAAATTTAGTAAACATTTTCAGATTTTTTCATTAGGGTAACTAAGCCATTAATTATTGGGGACAAGGCCTCCTTCCTGCAATCTTCCTCAGCTAAGAAGCTAACTAAATCTTCAAACCTCCATCAAATTGTTGAATTGCAGCATAATAACTTCTCCACTCTCTGCATAGATGCATTAGCATGGGGGTGCATGTCCCCAAGTTTTGAATCTAAGTTAGTATGGTGACAAGTGCCCCACTTCAATGCTAGGCAACAGCTAGATGGACGCTTTAACTCAAAATTCTAACAATTACACATAGAGATAAAAAATTATGTGAACATATGCGATGCCATTTTTAGTATTAACAATTAAGTGATTTGCATTCATCAAGTAGAGAGTGATCACCCAAGTTAAATCAGGAAGCCATACCATGATGATATTTCAATTTTGGATGGGTAGTCAACACAACAAATATAGATCTCACAAGGCTAAAGAATCAAGCATAAGTGTGTTGGATGTAGAGCTCAAGAAAACAATTGAAAGGGGGGATTAGCAAAATTGGGTGACTTGAGCACTGGTGCTTCTTTGATAGCCTTCTCGATTTTGTTAAATGTTTTAACAGCCTCATCACCCCATGCAATTGACTCTTGCTTCTTCAACATCTTGGAGATGGATTTTGTTGTCTCAACAAAATTTGTGACAAACCTTCTGACAAAATTAATCTGGCCAAAAAATGACTGAATTCCCTTTACTGTCTTAGGGATTGGAATTTTGTCAATTGCTGCAACCCTTTCTGGGTCAATCTTGACCACATCTTTTGAAACTATATGCCCCAACAATTTTCCTTTTGTAACCCCAAAATGTGCACTTATTAGGGTTCAATGCAATGCATTCTTGACCACATCTTTTGAAACTATATGCCCCAACAATTTTCCTTTTGTAACCCCAAAATGTGCACTTATTAGGGTTCAATGCAATGCTATATTCCAAGGCTCTTATGAATATATTTTCTAAGTGCATACAATGCTCTTCTTCTTTCTTGGAATAGGCTGTTAGGTCATCTTGATACACCACCAAAAATATATCTATTAAATCTGAAAAAGCAACATCCATGGCTCTTTGAAATGTTGCCCCCACATTGGTCAAACCGAAAGGCATTCTGATATAAACATATGTCCTCCATGGTGTAGTAAAGGCAGTTTTATACTGCTTTGATTCCTTTACTTTTACTTGGTTGTATCTTGAGAACCCATCCATCATGGACAAGAGCTCACAACCAATGACCCTATGTAACATTGCATCCATATTAGGCAATGGGTAATTATCTTTCAATGAAGATATATTTAAGTTTTTGAAATCCACGCACAGCCTGATATCTCCATTCTTTTTCTTTACTGGCACCAAGTTGGAAACCCAGGTGGAATGTCTGATAGGCTTTATGATTCCACCATCTTTGAGCTTCATTAACTCCTATTGCATTTTGGGTGCCAAGGTAGGATTTATTGGTCTTTGCTTTTGTCTAAAAGGCTTAGCATCTAGCTTTAAGGGGATTTCATGCTGAAACAAATCTTCTCTATAAGCCTTTAGGTCATCATATGACCAAGCAGAGACATGCTTATATTTCCTGAGAGGGAAATTAACATTGTTTTGATTTTGGGGTTGAGCTTCTTACCAATATAAACTTTCTTGGGTGCATACTCAATTCCCAAATTGATCTCCTCCAGATCTTGTTCATGTGTAGAGTTTTGCTTGACATTACATTTGTCAGAGTTATCAAAGACTCTTTCTAGGGCTACCAATCCTTTAGGGATTTTATTGGTCTTGAGTTGAATTACCTCATTTCCAAAAATGGTATCCTTTCCATCATTTTTTTTTCACAAAATTCTAGAAATCAATTCCTGGTTGTGGTATTCATCCACATAATGTAGAAATTTCAATAGATTTGTATCATTATTAAATGCTTGCCAGAAATGAATGTTATCAGGGATAGAAGACCTCACTTGAACCTCAACCTTTGATATTCCAGCAAAAGTTATGTCATTAGGTCTCAAGGCAATTTTGGCAAGGTCTGCCATTACATTCTTTGATCTTTCTATCCAGTCAATTGAAAATGCTTCGAACATTTCAATGGTATCCCATACTACAACCTTGTATTGTTTTAACCCTTTATGCTTGGACGCATATTTAGCTCTTACTTGGGATACAACTAACTCAAAGTCCCCTAAAACCCTAAGCATTTTGATACCATGTTTAACAGCAACTTTCAGTCCTAACAATAAGGCCTCATACTCAGCAACATTGTTTGTACATTCAAATTTTAATGAGAATGAGTACTTGTAGCACTTACCTCTTGGTGATATAAGAATCACCCTTGCACCTGAGCCTTCTTTTGAATAGGCTCCATCAAAATACATGGCCCATAAGCCATCTTCTTGAACATGTTGCTTTACTTCTTTAATTATTGGTGCATCTGTGTCTTCTGTCAACTGTGCATCTACAACTTTGAAGTTGTCCATATTTGTATCAATAAAATGCACATTTTCTTTTGGGTAAACATCTTCTATGGCATTAGGAGTTCTCTCCCTGATTAACTTGACTTCCTTGCCATTTATAAGTATAGTGGCATAAGAGAGATCTAACTTCATGCTTCCTCCAACTGTTGTTGCCCATCTCCTTGACGAGAGCATTTTATACTGGGTTGGAATGCCAACAATAGTTACACTCATTTCATAGTCCTTTTCAGGGAAAGCTGCTAATTTAAAAGGTACTTCCTTTACAGTTCCAATTACTAGAACTTCCCTTGAGTCCATAGCAAAGCGCTTCCCATATGTCTGACTTACTTGTAATCCTAGTTCTCTCATGATTGCTAGAGGCATGACATTAGTGGACGCTCCTAATCAATCATGCAATTTCTGATCAATTTACCATTGACTTGTAAAGTCACATAGAAGGGGTCTATTTGATTAGGGCGAGTAGTTAGGGTGGTGCCTAAAAATACTTCAGGCATCTCATTATGAATCCCCTCAGGCTCAATTTCATTCACCTTCTCTTTACCCTTGTCCAAAGGGGTAGTTGCTTTCCTTTCATTAAAAGCAATGGCTGCCTCAGTGATGAGGGCAACTGCCTTTTCCTTGTGCTCTTCTATCCTCATCATTTCCAATAGAGGAACGGACACTTTAATCTGGGACAAAAGTTGTGTCATATCCACTGGGACATATTTTGGAATGTCATAGCTTGAAGCAATTTTTTCATTTATTTTTTCTTGCTTATTTGCAAGTTTATCCTCTTGAACAGGCCTAGCTTCCTCGTTTTCTTGATCATCTTTCATTTTCTGATTTTTTGCCTTGATGAGAGGAGATACAACCTGGTTTTCAGGTTTCTTAGCATCTTTCCTCTTGATATCCTTGTTTTTTATAAGGGTTTGATTTTTCATACCACTATTACCCTCCTTTATGAAAAGGCTACCAGGCTTTCCTTGATCATTGTTCACTATTCTATTTCTGAGATTGTAATTACTTTTTACTAGGGCCACAGCTACAATAGTCAATGATCTGATTTCTTCATCTGAAGGTCTTCTTAACCTGACCTCTAACTCTAATTCCAGATTATTGACATCAGCATGATGTTCATTTTCATCATCAGAAAACACCTGTTGGTGATAGGAATAATTTTGATGTCTTTTATCCTAAACATCCATTTCTGAGCATTCCTCATCTGAAGCATAGTCATTAATTGCCAAATTCATCCCAAACAGCATATTTATACCTTGTTCCTCAATGTGTGAATTGTCACTATCATCATATGATTCATGGCCCTCACCAAGAGATTGAGCAACCATGCACTGCTGAGAGTGCGATAACTGACAACATCACACCAAGGGGTATCCTCTATAAAATTTGAATTATTCCTCCTCAATGGATAAGGGGTTTCCTTATTTTGCATATTTCTTTGATTGTTTTGAATAGCTCTACCATTATGCAATTAGTGTTGTATGGTTGATTTGAGAGCTTTGGCATCTTCTCCTACCTCTGATAATTTGGCTTATCATGAGGCAATCCCTTATCATTTCTTGCAACTTTATAACTGAGATCCTTCAAAGCACTCATCACCTTGTCAAGCTTATCCTCAAGGGGTGTTGTCTTGCTTTGGTGTCCTCTAGGGCTTTGCAAAATTTTGATATCATCCCTCTTGTTTACTTTTCCTAAGGCCTTCCTGTTGTTTTCAATGTGAGCTGCAATTCTGAATGCATCCCTCAAGGATTGAGGGTTCTTGTCCCTTAATTCATAACCCATCTTTGGGTCATAAGCATTACAATATAAAACTAAGCATGTGGATTCATTAGGCCTCATGTATGGTGTAAAGATAATTGATATTCATAATTCCATGTTTACAAGAGGAGACGAAAGCTCCTTATATAGAAAATTACAAGACAATGTTTCTAAAAAGAAACCATCGTAAACTAAAGCAAACTAAAACAGAAATTAGAATATGCTAAATCAACTAAAGCGTAACTAAAGTTACTAAAAACTAACTAGAGCTAAGATGACCATTAATATTACATTTAATATTTTAATATATGGTGGGATTTTGCTGAAAACCCTATTAAATCTTGTATTGAATTTAGAGACAGACACATTTAATCCTTTGTGTATGCTTGTGAACTCATTGATCACAAATCTTGGGTCAGTGTTAGTGCCATACTGTTCTTTGAATAGCCTCTTGAAATCATCCCAAGATCCAATGCTTGCATCAAGCAAGTTTCTATACCAATCTCTAGCTTCACCAGTCAAGGACTGCATAAACAACTTCAAGATAACATCCTCATGTTCTACTTCAAAATCATCTTGCAAGTTCCAAAAGATACTCAGATGTTCTTCACCACTTACTACATCACTTCCTGAAAACTTAGCAAGGTATGACCTCACCTCATTAGGAACTTGATTAGGATATCCAAGAATGCCTCTGAAATCAAGTTGTTTGTACCTTTCCATCTGCAAAGGCATTCTACCAGGTGGATTTCCCAGCCCATGATTTTGTTGACCTCAATTCTGAGGGACATTTTGTTGTATGTGTTGTTGTTGAGGCATAGGAATATATTGTCCCCCTGTGTTTGGTGGGGCACTATATTGCACTTGAGGACCTATTTGATATTGTCCTTGAGTGGCAGGTACTTAACCTCCAGTTCCTATACTTTGTCCCACATATTGTGGTTGAGATACTCCTCCCATGACAGTATTTTGTTGCAACTGATGACTATGTGCAAGGTTTATTTGAGTACCTGATGAAATACCAAAGTTCATAGGCATGGAACTTGGACCAAGATTATTTTGTGAAGTGGAGGGGTTTGCAGCTCCTACTGAAACATTTCCCACATTTGCTGCGTTAGACACATTTTGTGAGAACATTTGGCTGGGGATTACTCCATGTATTCACATGAGAAGTATTCAAAGGGATGCTTATTTGATGGCTAGTTCCAGCTTGATTCTGAGATGCAAGTATAGAGGTGCCACCAATACTTTGTGCAGCTCTCATACTTTCAAGCATCCTCCTCATATCATCTTTCATTTAGCAACTTCCCTAATTCTTTCTTAATCCACTCTACTCATTTCTAATTGCATATCATTGATTTTTCTTAACATTTCATCTTCACTTTGGATTGCATTATTAGGAATAGAAGCCTGTGAAGCAACTGGAGGGGCTTGAGTAGGTAGTTCAGAAGGCATACCAGTTGTAAGTTGGGGATTAACAGGGTTTTCAAAGGAAAAAGTATGACCTTTTGAAGCTGTAGGATTATTATAAAGTTGTTGTATCACAGAGTTTCCAAGGGGAGGGTTTTGGTCTAAAAGTTCTTGTGCAGGATCAACCCTACTTCGAGTTGGCACTATATTCCTTGCTTGTCTAACTCTTCTCTGTGAGCTTGTAGGCCCCAACAATGGTGTATCCAATGCCTCTTGCTCATTTAGAAGAGCATATCTACTTTGTGAATTATCAAAACTATCCTCACTATGCAAGATATAACCAGTATTTTTATCAAAAGTAGGATCTGACTTACTTGCATCTTTGTGTCTTCATGTTGTCTTGTTCTTTGTGAGTTATCCCTCAAGTTTCCATATAGGCTCAGCTTTGTGGAGGGATCTTCTATCGTGCATGATAACAATCTCCTAAGATTTCCTTCTTTTCAATTGGTCCTTTTGATGTGTAGCAAAGTATTACAGTCGCCACCCAACTTAATGGGGATGATATCCTTCTTCAATGCACTTGACAAAAACTCTAAACTTGACAACTTTCTCAAGACTTCTTTCAACAAATGGCTTTGAATAAAACTTTTGACTCAATCCTCCCGGACATAGACTACTGGATAGAAATTCCTTCTGATCCCCAAGAGAGTCGCCAATCTATTGGTGTTTCCAACTGCTTGTTTGGGTTTTCCTAAAGATTAGCTAGTTCTTATGCTCAAAAACCCTAGGTTAGTGGCCAACAAACAAGAGACAAATTTCACAATTTTCTCCTCTACACGTTAGGCTCTGCAAAACCAAGGTGGGTTCCCTTATAACATCATTCAACAATATAGCAGTGATTTGCAATAATGCCTTTGATAATGAATTCTTCACACTAAATTTGTAGAGGTATGTTTGATGGGCTAAATCATATTTGAAACCCTCTATATGTTATGTAGTTCTTTGTAGTGTGGTAATGGGCATAAAACAATAAAAATACATAAAAGTAAAAGTTTTGATTTGATTTTGTCCAAGCTTCAAACTATGTGAATCACTTTGACAAATGCCTTATCCACAACAGAGTCTAGAAATGAGGTAAACCCCTACAACAAACCAACCCTTGGCTTCTAATAACCTCATTGCCTTACAACGAGAAACCAACAAAAGATCAATGTTATCACACTACTTACAAATCCCTATTATACCCACACAACCTTTGATGAATAAACTGCAAGCAAAATTATTCTATTCCTTGAACAGAAGCTAACAATTCAAGCACCCATAACACAAGACATGATATGAGAACCAAACATAACCCTTGAATATATTGATTCAAAAGAGAGTGTGTGCAATACTGGAGAGTATGATACACTGATACTGAAATTTGAGATCATACAATAAGTATTTAGGTCATCTATTGTTATTACAGAGCAAAATTACAACATTCCTTCTCTGAGTTTCAAAGGACTTATCTATTCAATTTGATTCTATACAAAGATTTTCAAAGACTAAGAATCAGAACCCTTTGAAGAGCTACAAAACTTGCCTTTATAGTTTAGGCATAACTCAAAAACTGATCAGGCACAAACCCTTACCCAACTAGGGTTTACACATGGTAACAAAAATATCTGATCAAATTACAAAATCTGATCACAATATGATCAAAATCCATATGCAGAACAAACTGATCAGATGCATTAACTCACCAAGCAGCCAAAGGAATGGAATGTTCCTCAAATCTCGCACCCAAATGTCCCTTGTACCTCAACAGGTCATGAGAATGAAAGAGAGCACACAAATGGGCAGAAATCCCAAACTGAAACCCTAACAAAATCCATGCAATATTTGGGTGTGAAGATCTGAGAAGAAATCCCGCCATTAATGACCTTGACATCCAAGCCATGCCTCCATAGTGATGAGCACACAAACATTGAAGAAACCCCCACAAATCCATAGCATATCATGGTGAAGAACAGATCTCTAACAAAAAGGAGGCTTGCAACTCATAAAGAAGCATGGGCACCACCTCACCCCAATGGGAGTTGGTACAAACAGCATTTAAGACCCTCCCGTCCTCTCAAAGATCAAATCAGGTCGCTAAGAAAGTAGATGCAGGCATGCAGCATTAATGGCATTCACAACTGAAACATGTCAAATCACGAGTATAGCAGAATTTTCAGGCCCGAAAGAATATCTTGGTTAAACATGAAATGGTCTGCAAGGCTGAAAAACCACCTCTGTCGAGGATCAGCCTTCGGAAATCAATTCTTTTATTGTAGGCTGGCGAGGGAGTAAGGCAACTATCAGAAGCACATGAACATGATACACCATTAGGATTGCTTACATGAAGGGATGCAAGGAAGCAGGTAAGCGATAACCCGAAAACCCAAAATTTCAACACTTAGTCAATTTTGGGGTTTGGAAATGGATTCTTTTATTGCAGGTTGGTGAGGGAGTAAGGCAACTATCAGAGGTACATGAACATGATACACCATTAGGATTTCTTCGATTGGTTATAGTTGATGAGCATCACAAGGGGGGTGGCAAAAGCTGAAAATAGTGCCACCAACATCCATTGTTGAATGATGAGATTTTGCTCAACAAATCCAAGGGTGTTTCAAAAGTTGTTTTGGTCATTGCTTTTAGGATGTTCAGTCCTCTTTGAAATTGGATGATGTGCATGACAGAGTTGCTTAGAAAATGCTTATTGTTCCTTGTTCTGAATATTCACCTCTGTTTGTTTTAGCTTCTGAGGTTTTGGCTATAGAAACCCATTTTATGGAGTAGGGCTTGATCTGCTCCAAAAACTGGAAACTATCATTGAATTCAGATTTTTTTTTGTTATTTTTTGTCAATCTCCATTGGACAATGTCTATCGTGGAAAGGTGTAAGGCTGCTTTGTTGATGAAGCCTTGATATACTGCATTCAACACTTGTTTTGAATCTTCTTCAACGATTCCTGTTTGGGTTCAGATTCCAGACCTTCTTATTAAATTCTGGATCATTCTAGCTTGCAAGCAATTGGTAATTCTTTGGGGACTTTTATTTCAATATCCTTGGAGACTAGTATTCTCTCCTATCCTACTTTTGCTTGGATTCTTATTGAGATGGATTTGTCAAAGGGTCTGCTGGTAGAAAACAGGCTCCATTTGGACTCAACAGCTCACCTATGACAAGTTGGTCTTTTAAAGTTGTATCTGTTATGACCTGGGGCATTTGCCCTCAGTATGGCAAGGCTAAACATAAAGCTCCCAATCTGGCCTCATGGTGGAGGTATGGAAAAATCCATCATGGTGCAGTTTCTAGCATCAAAAGCCTTCTCAGGTGGCTCACCCTCCCTCTCAAGCTCCTTTTGATTGTAAACCTTCCTTAGATCTTGAGATTGTTTTTCCTTGAGCTTTGATGGACAAGCAGCCTTCGGTTTCCTTTGAAGCTTGGGATTCTTTGGCTCCCCTTGTCTTGCCTTCAGTTGGTGGTATTTCTCCTACTCTACCTTTGGAGCTTGTGGTTCCACTGGATGTTGTTCCTTCAACTAGTGCCCAGATTTCATGCCCTCCTCTTTGTGGGTTTTCTTCTCTCTCTAGCAAGGGTGTCCCAAATGAGAGGGCTTGGACCATTTCTTTTGTACCAGAAGGCTTTGTCTAGAAAAAAGAATTCTTTACAAATGGTCTTCAGACCTCAGAAGAAATTAAGGTTTGATAGTAGACAACTTTGTCCTGCAGAACAAAGGATGATTGTATTTTTGTCCTTCCCTATGTTTGGTTCAGTTCTGATCTTATTGTTTCTTGGTTGTTGTTCATCCATAATGCTTTGCCTTGGTCTTGTTTTGGTTGCATGGTTGTTTTGTGTTATACCCAAAATGAAATTTTTGGCATTCTGCTTAAATTGAGCTAAACAACGTAAAAATGCCATCGAAAGTATGTTTTAGGTCAAACCAAATATGAAATCTTTGTGGGTTCCTGTCAAGGAACCTATGGTTAAAATTCTGAAAAAATGAAAATTAGGGTTTTACACCCCTATTTTTATGGAAACCCTAAAAAATAGGACCTTCCCGAAAATGTTTGAAAATAATTCTGATAGGATTAATTGCCTTCATGATCACACTGATCAAGTCAGAATTATCAAAAATTATGTTTTACTCTGGTGGGTCTATTTCTATTTTTCAGGAACAAAGTTAGGAGCTCCACAGCCATTAATGGCAGATTGGCCAGTACCAGGTGCTGAAAGCTAAACCTCAAAAGCTTCAACGAAGAAACCATGGCGGAAAAGGATGAAAATGATGACGTTCAACGAAGGAGATTCTCAAAACGGAAAAGGCCAAAATTTGGCTAAGTCTGGAAGGTGCACGTTTTGTCTACCAAGGCAAAACATAGTCTACAGTGGCTAAAAGCGCCCCTCTTGAAGAAAGGCGCCCTTGGATCTCAGAGGGCAAATCAAATCTTTTGGCATTGTCAAAACAGTCATCCTCTTCACTTTCATACTGACTCGACAACGAAACAATCAACAAGATCATCTGATTCAAGGATCATTGACCAACCGTCAGTGAAGTATGGAGGATCCATTGACGACAGAGATGCCAAATTAGAGAGCTTCAAGGTAAAAGCGCCCCTGCTGCCCAGAGGCGCCCCTCAGTTGCAGGCACCAGATCAATCCATAAGCAACAGCTCTATACATGTCATCTTTCCAGCTTCCTCCCAGCTACGTGATCAATCTGACAGCAGGTTCACAAGACACGCCAAACGATCACGAGTTGAGATCAAGCAGAAAAAGCCAGAATTGAAGAACTGGAAAGACAAGCCAGAAATTGGCTAAGGCATGATCAAAAGCGCCCCTCTTGAAGAAAGGCGCCCTTTCTTGAAGGCATCCAGATTCAGTCAGAATCTTTATTGCCTCCCAGGATGATCTTCTCAGCTATGACCAGTCTCGCCAGTGAAACCATCAGCAAGAACTTTTGACAAATCAGTCATCTGATAGAGGAGGTCAAAGGCAAGCAGTTCACAGCATAAGTAAAACTAGTCAAAAGCTAAAAGCGCCCTTGCTGGACAGGGGCGCCCTTTAGTTTGAAAGACATAAACTCATTGTCATCAACTAAGAAGTCAGGCATCTTGAACAAGACCGAACCGTCTACCCAATGCATCGTCAAGCAGAGTCATCTGATTCATCTAACATTGTGAACATTAGATCAAAGCGAAGAGGGTCTAAAAAGGTCAAAACGAAGAACAGTCAATGAAAATTGACTAAGGCACAGCCAAAAACGCCACTCTTGGAGAAAGGTGCCCTTCATTCTGGAGGTCCAAACTCAGTTTTCTGAGTTAATCTCTCCCAGGCATATCTCATCGGGATGATCCCATCTCAACAACGAATCCGTCAACGATTGCCGAAGATCAACTGAGTAGCCAGGATCGAAGATCAAACAGAGGCACTTCAGCCTGCAAAAATGATCAAAAATCCAAAAAGGAAGCCTAAGAAAGTCAAAAGCAAATGTTGACTTGAGTTAACAAAATTTGGAGGCAAAAAGAGGCCAAACACTCCACAATCAGTGGAAATCACCTTCTTGAACTCCAAATCAAGCTCAATCATGAGTTGGATGCCCAATTGATGCTTGCAACTCCAAATTGACTTATCAAAGCATCTAGGCATCCATTATTCATTATTTCTTTGCAGGTTGAGGAGCTCAAGAATGGATATTTTTCTTCTCCAACATTTTTGAAGATCTGACAGAGGGGTTTTCACCGTTCTTCATATTTTTGAAGATCTGTTGCACAGAGGGAATATTTATCAGAGTTTGCATCAAAAAGCATAATTCTTCCAAAGTGGCAATTTATAACTTCCAATCCATCTTCTGTCTACTTCCTCTATTTCTGTCTATATTTCTTTGCATGTCACAGGAAACGACAGATAATCACAGATCTGGCCAACTGGGTATGATCAGCACAGCTTTTTCAACAAAACCCACATGTTGGATTTTTCCAGAAAAAGTAGCCTTGCTGCCCCTATTTTTTAGGTTTTCCGGAAAAAGTCATAATTTTGAAAATCAAACAAACTAGGTTTGTTCAGCTCCGAAGCACGAACAAAACCCATGTGTTGGATTTTTTCGAGAAAAATCACTTTCTGGTGCCTCGCTGCCTCTGCCACCGAAGGGCTCTTGCATGTCATAGAAAAACGCGTTTTTTCGAATTTCTGACGATCTGGGTTTGTTTAGAGAATTATTCTCAACAATACCCATGTCTCAGAATATTTCGTAAAAATCACCCCCGGCAAGGCTATTTTTAGCAGTTCCAGAAAAAGTTGTCCGAACAGCATCGTGTGCACAGTCAATCTTCAAGGTTTTCAGAACGCAGTTCTCCCAAGACGAATACAAGACCAAAATGGTCTTACTCCATGATTTTCTGAAAACGACTGGCACCGATCTACGTCGGGCACACCCAGAGGTCAATCTAGCCAGATTGACAAGCATAGAAACAAGTCCACAAGTTCCATAATGGTTTCACCTCGTATATCTGATTGCCTTCCAAGGCCAGTTTAGAGGATGGTAACCGTTGGAATTTTACACATGCAGCAAGTTCATGTGCATTTCTCACGGTTGGAATGATCGTGGTCAAACTTCGCGGTTTCATCATCAAGCTTCGCGGTTTCATCATACGACATTCTTCCATTGAGAAAGATCAAGGAAAACGTCAAAGTTGCAAAAGAACGCAGAAGGTAGTCATTCCCAACACAGAGCCGCCATCGGTTAAAACTACACTACCTTCCACGTCAAAGTGGAAACATAGACAAAAAGAAAAGGAGTAACCCTCCTAAGGGAAGCAGAATGAAGGAGATACATACATCAAGTTGCTGACAAGCGGTAAGCTGACGATTGACAGGCATGTAACGGTCTCCGTATGAAGAAGTCAACGAATGAACAAAAGCACCGTTGACCAATGGTGATGAGGTGTCAAACACCTCAAGAAGGACGTCCTACCCTCCAAAGTAGCAATAAATATGACTGAAGTCAACTTGATGCCCCTTTCCAAGTTGACTCCAGATCTCCACAGATCATGCATGTCAGATCCCACTGATCTAGGATGTCTAAATTGACTCCCACGATTTGTGGATCTCAGATCTCCTTTAAAGGTGGATGTCTATTTTGGAGACATATTTGTAATTTTAGTTCACTTTTAGTTAGGTGTCAGTCAACTGAAGTAGATTTCCAGTTTGACTTTTGTTTAGTTTCAGTTAACTGAAGTAGATTTCCAGTTAACTGTTTGCTCACCTACTTTTAGACATAGAATAATATCTTGTTGATTGGCAAGAACTGTTTGTTAACTCAAGGAGATTTTAGGGTTGCCTACTCCTTTGAGTTTCTATAAATAAGAGCCTTAGGTTCTTTATTTGTTTAACCTTTATTTGCTAGCAAAATTGCTGCGCCACTGTTGCCAGAGTTCGCTTGTTTATATCTGTTCACTCTTGGATGAGAGTTCGTTGGTTGATCGCAATTGTGCATGATTTCGTGCCTTTGCTGTCCCGACCTTTGTAATTCTTTGAAGAACCTTGAAGAAATAAATCAGATGGTGCAAGCTTGATTGATCTAATTATTTGAGTTATTCAAAGTCTTGTTTTTAAATAGTGCATTGTTTCAATCTCCTCCTTGGACAGGTGTCGTCGCCTCCTTGGATATTTTGTCATCGATCATTATCGTTTGATGTTGTTTAATGATCTCTCTTGCAGCCTAGACTTTGGACAGGTGTCGTCACCTCCTCGGGAATCCTGTTAGAAAGGCCATCGTTCCTTGTTGTTTCCAGTGAGCTGCTTCCAAGCCTATACCTCGGATAGGGGTTCCTCCTCCTTGGCAAGTCTCAGATCCAGTTTACCGTAACGAGTGTTTGCTTGTATCGAGCCCTATCTTGGTATATATCCGAAGGTTCAGAGCCTCGGCCATATTCCATTGAGACGGAGGATTCAAGTGATCCAACCCAACCATTTCGCTCCTACGCCCTCATGCTCTGTTTATCTTGAGGAGGTAGGATAGTCTAGAAGCTTAGTTAGTCGTAGTTAAGATCTGCGGAAACCAGAGAAAAAGCTTAGCTACGGCGCATTGGTTTATGCACCCTTGTGTCCTACCGCTGAGTAAAAAAGATAGGAAATCTTAGTACACCCCTTTTTTACAATATAAAATCAGCAAAGAGAGATCTTCCTCTCTATAATCCGAAGAGCATGTACTAACACACTTGCAATAGCTGTCCGTTTCCAATAAGCACTCCAAAGGTGCTAATTGAAACGCCAACACTTTGTTTGAAATTTTCTCCTAGGTGGGGTAGGTGGGGCCCCTATCGAACCCTTGTTTAATTATCAAAAGAAAAAAAACAATATTTATTTGCATTTTGATATAACTAAAAATATTAGCATGAATTTTATTATATGCATGTACTGAAGTTAAATTTTTGATGGTTGTACAGGAAAACAGATATCTTAGTGAAATATCTTAAACTTTATGTAGCTTCTTAATTATCCAAAAAAATTGTAATGATCTGCTGAATTCCATTATCATGTCGATCCTTTCAAGTCTAAGCCAAATCCAAGTTTTCTAAGTATGTTCCCACCTCTGCAAACTTGGAAAGAGGATTTGTTGTGCCTAATGTGAAAACTGGTTTCAATGGTTATAGAGAGATTAAAAGGAGAGATGCTACAAATTCTTGTCCAAAGTTCTTTAACTTATAGTCAAAGCAATTGGAACCCTAAGGACCATAGTTTTACTAGGGGACAAAATGCTTTGTTTGGAACTGTTTCTGAAATTGAGCTTAAGGAACTTGCTCTAGGAGTTGGCATGGTCATACCGGGTGCTGAATCAGTATGGTGTAAATGTGATGGCCATTACAGTGCTTAAGGGCAATACAGAAGAAATAAAGAAGGATATGATGGAAGCTAGGCCTGCAATTAAAATAGAGTGCATTAGAGCGTGACCCAAGTTGTAATGTCCCCTTTTTGGGATTGCTCTAAATCTTGCCCTAGAATCAAGGTTTTAATGTAGTTAGGGTTATAACTAACCAATTATATGCTTGAAGCAATATAAACTTGCTTTAGATCCTGCAATCATGTTAGACACTATTGGAAATATAATATATATGATCAAAACATATATAATAAATGTCTTATCTATTTAAACCATGTAAAAATACATAACTATTTCAAAACTATATAAACTACACAATATCCATAGTGCAAAGTGGAAGTTTAATCATAATAGGACTTGGATGAGAAACATAATAATTCCGCCCGAAGCTATCCATGCTAAGCCCAAGAGTGGATATACCATCCCTCTTGGCCCCAAGTGGCAAACACGCAGGCATCCAACTGTTGATGTTGCAGCGTCGGGCATCACTTCCAGCCACAACTTGAAACAATAAATCTCATATAGCCTTTCGGCTATTCACTTTATTGAGACCGATTTGAATGTGAAGGGGCGCTTCACTTGCAAACAAAATATAATATTTAATTATTGTTAATAATTAAATGTGGCCGACTTGTTCTTATCCGCCACCCTTGAAGAGATGCGATTTTATTGGAGGCCGACATGATGATATGGAAGGGACGCGATCTTTCTCCCTTATATATATATATATATATATATATGCGCGATGCTCACTCCTTCTAGATTATCTATTTTCTATTCATAAGTTCGAGTCAATACAAGTGCGAATTCATCAAGTGCAGATCGAAGTCTTGGAGGAGGCTGAGTTTATTATCAGCAAGGAGATATATGTTATTCTGTGTAGGCATCAAGTTGCGGTGCTGTTGCTTGGCCTCATAATCGGCCTCATTGTAAAAGAGATTATTGTTTCACATTCAATATATAAGTGATATATTGTTGCCGGGTTTTTCTCCTCAAGTTGGAGGGTTTTCCTAGGGTATATGCTGTGTCTACTTGTCTGAATTTGAATTAAAATCTGCTTATCAATATCTGATCCTAAAATTAACATGGTATCAGAGCAGGTTTAAGAAAGATCGTAATCAGATTTTCATAAGCAGAATTATCTTCCATTCTTGTTATCATCTTCTTGTGTCTATCTCATCTTCGAAAATGGTGAACAGGCTTAAGATTGAAGCTAGACTTGAAGGTGCTTCCAACTTCACCTCTTGGAAGTTTAGAGTATTGCTTGCATTGGAAGAAAATGAGATTGCTGAGTTCGTGGAGGACAAAGTTCCCAAACCTTCCGATGAAAATGAGAAGCCACAATGGAAGAAGAATGGCACTAAGGCGAAAAAGATTTTGGTTGATTCTGTGAAGGACCACCTTGTGCTGATTATCTCCAAGTTGAAGACAGCAAAAGAAATGTTCAAGACCTTGGTGGAAATGTATGAGATCAATAATACAAACAGAGCTCTTGCCTTGAAGCAACAACTTCATCATGTCAAGATGGCGAAAGGAGATTTTGTCGTGTCCTTCTTCATGAAGATCACTGAATTGAGAGATCAGCGCTCTACCATTGGGCATATGGTTGATGATAAGGATTTCGCTATGTTAGCTCTTAATGGTCTTCCTAAATCTTGGAAACCATTTATCCAAGGTATCAATGCGAGATCAAAACTACCTAAGTTTGATCGCTTGAAGGCAGATTGCATTCAAGAGGAATCGAGATTAGCAGCAAGGGGCAATGAGCAAAGTTCTACCAATGAGGAGATTCATGTACTTGCAGCTCAATCTTCGAAGAAGAAAGGAAGAGAAGGGAAGAAAGGCAACTTCAAGAGGAATAAAGATAAAAGATCAGATGGTGCTCCTGCATATAAGAAGAAGAAGGATCTCTCCCATATACAGTGTTTCAGATGTGACAAGTTTGGTCACTATGCAAAGGATTGCCCAACTAGACCAAAACATCATGCTTCTATTGCGGATGTGGGTGGGATCTCTCCTTAGAAGGAGTCAAGTGGATTTCTATTCTATTATGCCTTATCAAGCAATGTTCCAACGGATAGAAACACTTGGTTGATTGATAGTGGTGCCTCCCGTCACATTACTGGATTTAGAGAACATCTTTCAGATTTGGTGGAGAGAGATACAAGTATTCAAGTCATAATTGGAGATGATGCATGCTATTCGGTGAAAGGTGTTGGAACCTCCTCTCTTCACTTAGATTCTGGCATCTCTCTTCAATTGAGTGATGTACTATTCGTACCAGGAATCAAGAGGAACCTTGTCTCTATTTCAGCCTTGGAAGATAAGGGATATCAAGTTGCATTCTCTGAAGGAAAAGTTCTTGCATGGCCGAAGAACTCTAGCATCAAGTCAGCCCGAGTGATTGGTGTTCGACAAGAATGTCTCTACAGACTTTGCACTCGTCCACTACAAGCTTTGTTGCATAATTCATCAAGTTCGTGTGAGCTTTGGCATAGAAGACTTGCTCACCTTCACTTTAGAGCACTTCCAACCATGGAGAAGATGGTCACTGGCTTTCCTAAACTCGGCCAGGAGCATGAAGGTACTTGTCAAGGATGTGCTTTGGGTAAGAATACTGAAGGACCTTTTCATAGTAGTGAAAGTAGATCCAAATGCATTCTAGATCTTGTTCACTCTGATTTGTGTGGTCCAATGTTTGTTGCTTCTTTGAGTGGGTTCTTTTATTATGTAATTTTCATTAATGACTACTCTAGAAAGACTTGGATTTATTTCTTAAAGACTAAAGAATCTGAGGAAGTACTTGAGAAATTCAAGGAATTTAAAGCTCAAGTAAAGAACTTGTCCGGGAAGAGGATCAAAGTTCTGAGATCTTACAACGGAGGAGAATACATCTCTGGAAGCTTTCGTAACTTTTGTGTTGAGGCAAGAATTAAGAGGGAGTTTTGTGTCCCCTACAATCCACAACAAAACGATGTAGTAGAAAGGAAGAACAGATCTATAGTAGAAGCAGCTAGAGCCATGATCCATGATCAAGATCTGCAAACCTTCCTTTGGGCCGAAGCATCTAGGACAGTTGAGTAAGTTCAGAATCGGTGTCCTCATCGTATTTTGGAGAGCATGACTCCTGAAGAAGCTTTCACAAGTGTGAAGCCAGAAGTAAATCATTTGAGAATCTTTGGTTGTCTTGTGTATGTTCATGTGCCTAAAGATAAAAGGACTAAGTTGGAACCATCTGGCAAAAAGGGAATATTTGTGGGCTACAGTGAGTCTTCAAAAGCCTACAGGATTTACATTCCAGGTCAGAAACTGATAGAGATCAGCAGGGATGTTACATTTGAAGAGGATGATGCATTCAAGAGATCTAAAGGCTCTCTCATGGAGATAGATAATGAAGACCATGAGACTCCTCAGGGCATGGAAGTTGACCATATTCCTGAGATTCAGAGGGAGTCTCCTGAGCCAGAAGAAAATGGTGACCCAGTTGAGCCTTTGGAACCTACTGATGGGCCTAGAGACATTGTTATTGGTCGAAAAAGACCTCTATGGGCTAGGCAAACAATGCAGGAGGCAGAAAAGTTTGCAGCCCCTAGAGGAACATTTAGAGAAAGCAAAAGACCTCAGAAGTTTTCAAGCTATGTTGCATTGATGAGTCAAATGATTGAATCTGAGCCTTCCAATGTTGAGGAAGCTTCAAGTCAGCAAGTATGGAAAAATGCTATGGCTGAAGAATATCAATCTATCCTCAAGAACGATGTTTGGGATATTGTACCTAGACCAAAAAGAAAATTTGCTGTATCTTCTAAGTGGTTGTTCAAAATAAAGCATGCGGCTGATGGAAGCATTGAGAAGTACAAGGCTAGATTTGTGGCTAGGGGGTTCTCTCAGAAAGAAGGAATAGACTATGAGGAAACATTTGCTCTAGTTGCTCGTTATACCTCCATCAGGACTATTATTGCTATTGCAGTCGCTAAAGGATGGAAGTTACACCAAATGGACATGAAGACAACATTTCTAAATGGTGTAATTGAAAAAGAGGTATACATTGAGCAACCTGAGGGATTTGAGGTTCATGGGAAGGAGTCTCATGTTTGCAGATTGAAGAAGGCTTTGTATGGCCTTAAGCAGGCTCCTCGTGCTTGGTATGAGAGGATTGATCGATACCTACTGAGCTTGGGTTTCTTCAAGAATGATGTTGATTCAAACCTATACTTAAAGGTAATTAATGGTGAGGCTTTGATCTTGGTTCTCTATGTTGATGATCTATTTCTTACTGGAGAAGAACATCTCATTATCAAATGCAAGAAGGAGTTGGCTTCTGAATTTGAAATGAAGGATCTTAAGTACATGCATTACTTCCTTGGTTTAGAAAAATGGCAGAGGCCTAATAAGATCATTCTGAGTCAAGGGAAGTATACAATAGACATCTTGAAGAGATTTGGTATGATGGATTGCAAATCCATGTCTACACCTATGGAAACCAATTTTCAGAAGTTAAAAGAGGCTGCAGCTAGTTCAGATCTGGTGGATCCTACTATGTACAGGTAGTTGATTGGATCATTGATGTATCTAGTCAATACTAGACCAAATATTTGCTATGCAGTAAGTGCACTTAGTCAGTTCATGTGTGAACCAAGGCAAATACATCTAGTTGCAGCAAAGCATATCCTAAGATACTTGCGTGGCATAGTTGGGTATGGCTTGAGATATTCTTCTGGTGTAGACTTGAAGCTACATGGATACTCTGATTTTGATTGGGCAAGGTGTGTTGCTGATTGGAAGAGCACCTCTGGATGTTGTTTCAGTTTGGGGTCTGCGATGATCTCCTGGTGTAGCAGGAAGCAATCTTCAGTGGCATTGAGCATCATAGAGGCTGAGTATATTGCAGCTTGTGTGGCAGCCCGAGAGGTAGTGTGGCTTCAGAAGCTCCTTGCAGGATTGTTTGGACAATCATTGGAGCCAACTGTCATTCATTGTGATAATCAAAGTTGTGTGAAGCTTTTTGTCAATCCAGTATTTCATGACAAAACAAAACATGTTGAGATCAAATACCACTATATCAGAGATATGGTATTGAGGAAAGCTATCCAGTTGAAGTATATTAGCACTGATGAGCAAACAGCAGACATTCTCACCAAGCCTCTCTCCAGAGTAAAGTTTGTATACTTTTGAGACAAGCTTGGTATTGTGGAGAATGAAACCCTAGCTGAGAGGGAGAATCAGCTTTAGTGATCTTCTGTGATTTGTTTTAATGCATTTTTCTCTGTGAGAGAAATTTGAGGTGAAAGCCTTTGGTTCCACCCTCTGGGAGTAGCCATGGTGGATGTCATGTTGAGTGACTCCATGAGAACATCACGTGAGAGAGTTTGTGATGATTTTCTTGCACTTGTGTTTATTCACCCTCTGGGAGTAGCCATGGTGAACGTCATGATGAGATGACGACATCACGTTGAGTGATTCCATGATGGGCACTTGTACACATATGCTTTACCATACATGGGCGAAGCCATGATGGTTGATATCACGTTGAGTGATTCCGTGATGAGCTCTTTCCACATATGGGTGTAGCCACTGTGGATGTCATGTTGAGAGACTCCATGGCATTGGTTAGCTGGAAGACTTTCTCCCTAGCTGAGAGGGAGTGTTGATGTTGCAGCGTCGGGCATCACTTCCAGCCACGACTTGAAACAATAAATCTCATATAGCCTTTCGGCTATTCAATTTATTGAGACCGATTTGAATGTGAAGGGGCACTTCACTTGCAAACAAAATATAATATTTAATTATTGTTAATAATTAAATGTGGTCGACTTGTTCTTATCTGCCACCCTTGAAGAGACATGATTTTATTGGAGGCCGACATGATGATATGGAAGGGACGCGATCTTTCTCCCTTGTATATATATGCGCGATGCTCACTCCTTCTAGATTATCTATTTTCTATTCATAAGTTCAAGTCAATACAAGTGCAGATCGAAGTCTTGGAGGAGGCTGAGTTTATTATCAGCAAGGAGATATATATTATTTTGTGTAGGCATCAAGTTGTGGTGTTGTTGCTTAGCCTCATAATCGGCCTCATTGTAAAAGAGATTATTGTTTCACATTCAATATATAAGTGATATATTGTTGCTGGGTTTTTCTCCCTCAAGTTGGAGGGTTTTCCAAGGGTATATGTTGTGTCTACTTGTCTGAATTTGAATTAAAATTTGCTTATCAATATCTGATTCTAAAATTAACACCAACATGGGGTGGCATACTTAGTGGATAAACTTGTACCTGCTTTCCCTATCCATGCTACATTATCCATCCTTCTTATGGTTGAGACTCCTCGAATCCTTCCCAACAACCAATCCATATAGAGATTGGGGAAAAAGCTACAATAGGAGGCCCATAGATTCCTATTTCTAAGCCCAAGGGTGGACACTCACCCCTTTGACCCCAAGTGGTAGACACACAGGCATCCAACATGGAGTGGCGTACTTATAAAAAAATCTAGTACCTACTCACCCTACTGGTACTTCCCCCACTCCTCCTTATTGGTTGCTTGTTGAGAATTACAAAAACTAAATATATCCAGATTCATAGGGAGATTATACCGTAATAAATATATCATTATACACAATAATCATAATAAAGCATACCACAATACTTGCTAAATATGAGACTGCTATATTCAAAGATGCAAATATATTAACAAATGTTGACTTCTGCCCTTGACAATAATCACCTTTGCATGAGCATATATATATATATATTACTATTACTATTACTATTAATTTATAAACTTACAATAATCACCATAGTAAACTTACAATAATCACCTTTGCATCAGCATACATTATGTGTGTGTGTGTGTGTGTGCACTCATGAAATTAATAATAATAATATATATATGTAGATAACTATGTTAAACTTACTTATTACTTCCACTCCTTATTTTTCTTATTTCTAATCTGCTTCTTCTTTCCTAAGGTTTCCTGCTGTATATTCCTTCATTGATCCCATCCACTTATATCTTCTATAAATGGATCGACCCCCCTTTTATAACTCACAAGGTGGAGAGGTCATGTCTTTTAGTTTTGACAGGATACATTATTTCGCCCATCATTTCCCTTCATGACCACGTGGTTACTTTTAACTAAACATTACCAATGATCGCTGCTTTTCCTTCTCTAAATATAATCGCTGGTCTTTGAATATTAATTACTGCCCTTTTAAAGACTCTTAATTGCTGCTCTTATAATAACATCAATCACTGCATGCTGCTGATAATCACACCTTTTTTAATAATTGTATTTCCCTTCCATTACTTTATGTTTTCTTATTTTAATATATTTATTTTATATTAGTTTTATATATGTATTTTATAGTATTATATTATAATAATATTAAATTGTTAATATTTATATTTATATTGTTATTTATTTTATTTGTTTATTTGCATTTCAACACTTGGTTTTTTTATAATTTAGTGTTGCAATTTCCAAGCCATGATAGTCCGCCCTTCCCAAGATTGCTTGTCCTCAAGCAACTTTGTAGGTTTTGTATTGCTCCTTCTTGTGATGTAATTAGCTTTTGTTGTGATACTTGATGTATTTAGGGGCTGAAAACTCTATAGCTAGTCATGATTGTCTTGGTTATGTCCAACTTAATACTGCAATGATGTCCTTGGAGAGTGATTGTTAGTATACTACCAATAAGGTTAATGCCATCCTCTAAAGGACGAGGACAAATTATTGTCTTATGTACTGCTATTTCCCAATAACTCTCAACAACAAAACCAAGAGTTGGGAATTGGCAAGACCTGTTATTTAAGACAAGTTTTCTCTCATTTCATTACCACAAAGATTCAGAGCAATGAATACAAACTCTTGATTACCCTTGTTGAAATCCAAGATGATAGAAAAATATTGCATCCTTCATCATGATGGATTATGGGAGTGTTGTGAGTATCAAGATCCTTTGTGCAAAGCCAATTTCAAATTTGAGAGAAAAAAGATCTAGGTGTCCTTTACTACATGTTGTATCCTTCCTTTCTAAACAATCAAATGACAATTTCCCTTAGATAAAGTATACTTCATTTCACATAGACATTTAAACCAAGTTTGAGGTGAGAATGATCCTGGAATTTGTGGATTATGGGCCCTTAACTTATGAAGCAACTTTAATGTAGAATTACTTTGGTCAAGAAAAGGACTTAGGAGAAGAAGACGCTTGGATGAAGTAATCTTCTCTAGATATTACATATAGAAGTGAATATGGTTCATAAGACAAGTTACTAGATCAATTTTGTAGATTACAAGGTTGATCCATGCATTGCCATTGTTTCTATACGTGTGGGATAGATCATATGTGCTATGGATTTGATTGTGCATTATGATCTTGTTCAAAATTGAATAGAACAATTTGATTTATGACAAGAGATTGTATGTTCCTAGTCACATTCTTAGTAATTCACTCTATGATGTTTCAAACTGGGTGTTATGGGTAAGACCAATATTCTAGATATATCATTGTAGATTTTTATTTTTGGAATATTTTTGTGGACTTTAATGTTATTGTTTGGCTTTTAAGAGATTGACCATCCTAGGTCAAGATGATATCTCAAAGCAAGGTAATCTTAATCCATCTTTGTATCTTAGTTATGCCTAAATTTATGTGACAACTGGCAACATGTGGATTTCATATTAAAAATTAAGTTATATCATTAGATTTATCATTAACTATGTTGAGTTTGTTATGATTGATTATTCCTTCCTTGGGAATCTTTTTTGATATTTTGATTGTTCGATTTCTTGATGGATAGATGAGTGGTGATTGCTTGATTTCTTGGTGAATAGATGAGTGATGATTGTTTATTAAATGTCAATGCATTGATTTATCCATTTCTTGAAGGAGACACCATCCTTCACAATAAATGAGTCACCACCCTTCATCATAAAGGAGTCACCACCCTTCATGGCTGCCTTTTGAGAATAACACTTTACTTCCAAGTTGATTGATGGATTTATTTCCTATTGATGGTTTCTTCACAAGGAAATGATTCCCCTTTTATATCTTATTGTTGAGGGGGTCATAGTCTTTCACATTTGAAGGGTCACAACTTTCACATTTGAAGAGTCACAACCTTCCATATTTGAATTCACATCCTTTCTCACATCATCACTATTCTTGAGAACCTAATTTAATTCACTTGCAAAATCACTTAAGGTTCTATTCTCAATTGAATTCTTCAATGATGTGTATGGATGTCTTTCTGAAATGAAATGCTCTCCCTTTTATATCTCAAGTTTGAGGGAGTCGCACCTTTTCACTTCGATAGTTACAACTCTTCATTATTGCATTTGGAGACTAAATTTAATTTTAAATTAATTAATTTGTTAGTGCTTCTCAACCCAAGAAGCATTTGACAAATAAGGCATTTTTATAATTTTTAAACATAAAGTAATCATAAACACACATGGAGTAAACTTGTTGAAGACACATCAAGCATGAGGCAAACACATAGATATACGTAAGACATGAAACATACACATAAATACACACAATACATGAAGTATACACATAAATACACATAAGAAACGAAGCATAAACACATAAATACACGTAATACACGAAGTATACACATAATACATGGAGTATAATAACATCAATCACTGCATGCTGCTGATAATCACACCTTTTTTAATACTTGTATTTCCCTTCCATTACTTTATGTTTTCTTATTTTAATATATTTATTTTTATATTAGTTTTATATATATATTTTATAGTATTATATTATAATAATTATAATTATAATAATATTAAATTGTTAATATTTATATTGTTATTGTTATTTATTTTATTTATTTATTTGCATTTCAACGCTTGATTTTTTTATATTTTAGTGTTTCAATTTCAAGGGCATGACACAAGTTTACTGGAGTACATTAGAATATGACCCAAATTTACTAGATTACATTAGAGCAAGAACCAAGTCTAATGGGGTACAATTGAGCATGCCACAAATTCAATGAGATATATTTAGGCATGATCCGAGTTTGTTGGGTGCACTCAAGTGTGACCAAGGTTGAATGGGTGCATTTGAGCATTATCCAATTTTAATGGTTACACTCACGCATGACCCAAGATTAATGCCCTGTGTTCTTGCACTATTGAGTTTTAATGGGATGCATTGTGATTGAGGTCTAGTGGGGACATTCAAGCATGAGCTGAGCTTAATGGTATATGTTTGAATCAAGTTTAATGGGGTGCATTCAAGCATGATCGAGGCTTAGTGGGGTACATAGAATACATTCACGCATGAATACTATTCAATGGGAAGCATTCATGCATGATGGAAGCTTAATGGGGTACGTAGTGATTGAGGTTAGTGGATGCATTCGAGCATGACCTAAGTTTAATGGGATACAATGGGGTGTTACCTAAGTTTAATGAAGTACATGGTGACTAGTATTAGTGGAAACATTCAAGCATGTAGTTTAATGGGATATGATGGGGTGTTACTGTAATGTCCCCATTTTCGATGTCCTTATTCAGGCTAGTTTGGTTTTGACCACAGAAACGAGACTCGCCAGGACTCGGCGAGTCCCGAGTCAAGTCCACCTGGCCGAGTTTTGGGGGCTTAGACTCGGACTCAGTCGAGTCCTAGCTGGACTCGCCAAGTCTAGGCAAGTCTCATTAGCAGGACTCGGCAGGCAAGGTTTGAAAAGTGCAAAAATTACATGAAATTTAAAGTTAAAACTTTTTTTTTTACTTATTGTGAATGCAAAATGTACGCCATGAAGGTTTGTATGGTTTTGGAGGTCTTAATTTGGGCTTGGTGGCGAGGACTCCGCCCCTCGACCCCGCCCCATATCATGACAAGGAGTGCACCCAGGGCGTTGCCTTGGGACCCTGCGAGGGGCGCTGCCCCCAAACCCTCGCAAGGGGCTCTGCCCCTTGACCCCGCTGGGGGCGCTGCCCCCAAACCCCTGCAAGGGGCATTGCCCCTTGACCCCACTGCGGGCTACCAGACCCCCGCAAGGGGCTCTGCCCCCCCCTGTTGGGTGCACTACCCCCAAACCCTCCAAGGGGCACTGCCCCCAAACCCCTGCAAGGGGCATTGCCCCTTGACCCCACTAGGGGCGTTGCCCCCAAACCCCCGCAAGGGGCTTTGCCCCTTGACCCCGTTGGGGGCACTACCCCCAAATCCCCACAAGGGGCACTACCCCTTGACCCCACTGGGGGCACTGCCCCTAGACCCCCACAAAGGGCACTGCCCCTCAACCCCATTAAGGAAATTGCCCTAAAACTTGAGATTATGGTTGTTGCATCATCCACAACCTATCTTAGACACATTCGTAGGAAGGATGTAGGCTCCTTTGAGCCATAGACTTCTAGTTATTGTTTTGAATTTTTTGATATTTCATATTTGTTTGGAACATTTGATGTCATGGATTTCATATTCCATGAGTTTTGTATACATTTGAGTCTTTGACTATATATCTAAGTGTGCTATTTCCTTTAGCAACTCAGCTACAATTTGTGTTTGTACTTATATGATCGATGTATACTTGTGTTATGATGAGGACCTTGATTGGGTTGACCGGGAAGATAGAGAGGCTGAGGTTGTAGCCATGGTAGAGGAGGAGGCTAGAGCATGAGCAAACACATCCACAACTAATGTTGGTGAGGGTGGCATGGAGTCACAAGTAGAGACTATTGTTGCAGCTGCTACATCATCTAGGACCCACCTTAGATGTCTTCGTAGGAAGGATGCAGGCTCCTTTGAGCCATAGACTTATTGTTCTAATATTTCATATTTGTTTGGAACGTTTGATGTCATGGATTTCACATTCCATGAGTTTTGTATACATTTGACCATATTTATATATCTAAGTGTGCTATTTCCTTCAGCAGCTCAGCTACAATTTGCATACTTTATACTTATGTGATCGATGTATACTTGTGTATGTGATCAAATTTGCTTCTATTTAATGATGTGATTATGTCTTTAAGGTTTATTTAATAAAGGGTGCTTGAAACAAGTTTTAAATCCTTAAAATCTCTAAATTTCTAGGGTTTTTTCATTTTGCCAAGTTTGCGCCGAGTCTCGAGTCCTGAGTCGAGTCACCCTAGCCAAGTCCGAGCTGAGTCTGCATCTCGTAACTATGGTTTTGACTCACTATTTTTAGTAAGTACTATATTTAGCAGTGTTCCACGGGCGTTGGGGGCGAGGGGACAGGGAAACGTGCGGGACAGGTTTCCGAGACGGGGGGACAAAGGGCCTAAGTTTGGGGACGGCGAGGGGGTGGTAGTCCTGATATAGTTATACATATACTTATAGTACTTGAAAAACTAGTTTTGAAAGATGTATAACAGTATAAGAATTACATTTCAAATGAAACTATAGGAAATTAGTAAAATTATAACATAGTAAAATTTGAAATACTAAATCTAAATACGATGATTTCTTGAATGCTAATTGCTAAATAAAATTTGGCAAATGAAATTGTCAAATTGGAGATTTCTATTATAATTTATATCGAAAATATGAATATCTGATGTCATATGAGATATCACAAAGTCTATAAAGATGATTACATGATTCATCATTACAATGAGTAGCAAATGCCAAATAGTAAATACAGATACTAATAGCAATAGTATTACAAAAGACAAAATGCCAAAATGTCAAAACTCAAAATGTAGTGAAGGGAGGCCTCTAATCATCTGCAAGTGCAAACTCCTCATCACTGGAACTGCTGGACTCCACAAGGTCAAGATACCTCAAGCTCACACCAACCAGCCCTGCATCTGAAGTGGTAGGATCATCCTCATCAATCTGTGAAGGCTCTTCAGGCTCCACATCCCATCGTGTCGCTGGACTCTCCTTGTACCCAAGTGTCTTGCGGTCTATGAGACGCAAAGCACTGGTTCAGCCACAAGCTTCTCTGCTCTCTTAGAGGTAAGTCTGTTCCTCTTAAGAGAGTGGATGAAGCTATATGTAGAACAGTTCCTCTCAGCAGCTGAAGAACTGGAAACTTGGGATAGCAGACGGATAGCTAGAGTGGTGGTCAAAGATTTTGTACCATGACAATTCCACCACAAAAGTGGGTCCTCCTGTGCCATAGATTCTATATCCATCTTTGCCACATCTAAATAGCCTCTAAGAGTGGCAAATTTGGTCCACTCAGTGCGAATTGTGTCGGCATCTCTAGAATCATACATCTTCTCTATGCACCTAAAGAAACCCGCCTTCACCTCATCATCCTGAATCGGTGTCACTCTACCCAATCTAGCCTTGTACCACTTAGGATTAAAGGCAAAGGCAGCCATATGCAAAGGAGTGTTCAACTTGTCCCATCTGCGTTGAATGATTGGCCAGATGTGCTCATTGTAGAATGCTAGAGAGGGGTCCTTCACTCGCACAGCAGCCCTCATCTAGTCAAGCATAGAGTCGATGCACTCATACACCTCTCCAAGGTTAGGTGCATCCCCATCCCCATATCTAATAACTTGGAATACTAGAGAAATGATGGAGACAATGTATTTCGCATCAGTCCAAAACACATCACTCTTCACTATCTCCTTCACCCTTCTCCCCTACGTTGTCTTGGCCTCGGCCCACCTATTCCAATCATTAGTCATAACCATGAGTTGCAATGCCTCTTGCAACTCAATCATTCTCTCCAAGAGAATGAAATATGATGCATATCGGGTCTCCACCGGTTTCAAGAACTCCTTCGCGAAGGTCCTGAAGAGTGCATGTGAAGTGTGGTGGTTGCAGATAAACATCTGCACATCTCTCGCATCAGTGACCACTCCTCTAATCCAATCAATCTTACCCATGTCCTTGAGTGCATTGTTCATGGCATGCACACAACATGGGGTCCACCAAATATGACTATAGGCTGCCTCAATGAGTTTCCCTGCTGCTCTACACACATGGGTTGCATCTGTGACTACTTGGACCACATTTTGTGGTCCAACTTCCTCAATAGCCTCCCTGAGGACCTGAAACTGAAAATCAGCATCTTTGCGATGCCCTGTACAATCAACTGCTCTAAGGAAGTATGGGCCCTCTGCACATGTGACCATGATGTTGATGAGTGGACGATGACTAATGTCCATCCACCCATCCATAACTATGCTCCACTCAGATGCCACCCAACATGCCTTCATCTTCTCCATCAAAATATTGATCTTGGAATAGCACTTATCCAAGATCGAAGTCCTCATTTTCGTCTCCCCTGGTGGCACATATGATGTTCCTCCCTTCGCCAACATAGCCATCATCTCCCTATAATAAGGAGATCGTGTAACATGAAATGGAATGTCATTGGCAAAAAAGAACTTGCCAATGGATTCATCTATCTCATCTCTCAGCTGCACATTAAACATATCAGCAATGGGGTTACTTTGCGATGTCTGCAACTTGCGTTTCCCTGCAACTGTCCCCCTAGTGGCACTAGTAGTGGAAGTGGATGGAGATCCAAACATCATTCCTCCCGTCTGTGAAGCATGAGGAGAAGTATGTGGCGCATCATGGATGCGCTGAAGGGCTGCCCTAGCAGACAAAGTAGTAGGGCTGTAATATTTGTGTCATCTGGAACGCCCCAAAGCCTGTTAAACTCAATTCTATAACGTATATTTTTAGTTTCCTTCAAAAACTTACAAGGCTCCACACCTTTTCTTGTCCAAAAAAAAAAGTGTGCATTCACTCTAGTGATGCTACCAAACCATTCAACCTGACAAATGTTGCACTTCCACTTCCTTGTTCCCCCACCTGTACGTGATGTGCCTTGTATTCTTGAAGCAAACTGTTTGAGAGGAGACTTAGGATCAAAAGGACCCCTAGCATACTCTGCCAACAACTCTGAAGGGCAACCTATACTAGCTGGTGCACTCGCCATGGAACTAGAATGGGCTGCAAGATCAGCCCCGTGGTCATCCCCCTCATTCTCAGGTTCAAAATCTGAATCATGTTCACTATGGGAATGGATTTCCATGTCATCCCCACTCATGCTACTGCTCATTGTGAAAGTGACACTGCATTTCACAAAATTAAAATAAAATCAGCCTAGTTTAACAAATTGAAATACAAATTTGAAATTTTAATTTTGAAAACAAAATTTACAATTTATAATTTAAATTTTTTTATATTATTTAAAAATTAAAATTAAAATATTAAATAATAAAATTTGATGTTGAATCTTGAGGGCAAAATGATGAAGATGAATGAATCATTCATCATTTTTCCCTCAAGATTCAACATCAAATCTGATTTTGAGATGAATAAGAATTTAAAAAATTAAAAAAACAAGTTTAGTATTAAATTTTTAAAATAAAAAACTTGATGTTGAATCTTGAGGGCAAAATGATGAATGATTCAATCATCTTCATCATTTTGCCCTCAAGATTCAACATCAAATCTGATTTTGAGTCTTTGAGATGAATAAGAAAAAAAAAAACAAGTTTAAACTCAGAAAATAAAACAAAAACAACAAGAAATCTGAAAAAAAAACTTCAAAAACCCTACCTTGTGCTTGATAAATCTCTCCAAAATGCAGTAGAATCCTCTTCCTCCTCTTCTTCTTGCTCCTTCTCACTCCTATAGCACTTGCAATCACTCTTTTAACTCCTTCAATCAGACTTCTTCAAGTTTTTGAACTCTTTTTCCTCCTCTTCAACTGGCTGCAAAAAAATCAGTCAATAAAAATGTGAGTGAAATGATAAAGGAACATTGTTTTGTGTTGTTTTGGAGGAAGGGGTGGGGCCCACGCCAAATTAGGGTAACCCCAAAACACTTAAAAATTCAATTTTATTTTTATTTTTTAACTTTTACGCCTCCATGGACATGGACTCGACGGGAGACGGCTAGGCATCTCCCCGTCTCTCGAGAAACGCCTAGGCGTTTCCCCAGGAGACTTGGAGACGTCTCCATGTCTCCTAGGAGACGCAGAGACGTTTCCCCGTCTCCGGCGGAGCATCGGTGGCGGTGGTGGGGCGGCGGGAAACGCCAAGTACCCGTTTCCTCGTCCTCGTTTCCTCGTCCCCGAAACGTCCCCGTTTCGAAAACTTGCCCAAAAAGGGGGGAAAACGCGTTCCCGTGGAACACTGATATTTAGTAACTAGTCCTGGCAACAATGCAGTGCAGGGTTTCCTATTTGGGCAATGTGTGGCAGTTATCAGGTGAACTCTCATGTTTTGTGTCAGTTTGGTGATTTGGAGTATTTACTATTTTTAGCAGTTGCTATAAATAGTAAGTTTATTTTCGATAACTGGTCCTGGCCAAGGCTACTTCAGCAGTGTCTATTTCCAATTTGGGTGTTGGCATGGTTAAGGTTCGATTTAATTATTATTTGTATTTCTCACTTAAGTTATTTTAATAAAGTTTCTTTAACTTAAGTGAGGGGGTCAAGGGGTCATGTAAAAAGTACCTTGGAGCCTAATGTAATGACTTAACATTGTTTTAGAAAGCAACAAAAGCAAAATAGTTTTTTTATGAGCATAATGCCCAAGGGAGGTATTTGAATTAAATAAAATAAAAAGGTTCATGAAGGGGGCGTGGGCTTTTGGAGGGAAAAGTGAATTCAAAATGATGTTGCCCTAATTTCTGCCCCTTTCTCTATTCATTCATTTGGAGCTCTCATTTGGAGATATGGATATTTTGGCAACTTAAAGAAACTCTATTGGAATGATTCCAAATTTCGATTGTATCTGTTTGAGAAAGAAAACCCTCAGTTTTAGCACTGGCTTCGTGGTGAGAGATCCACCCTAGCTGGTTGGAGTGGTTTTGCTTCAGGGATCACCTTTGTGCTTACAGAGTTCTTGATTTTCATCTTTTTTGGATTGAATAATGAAGATTTTCTTAGTGTTTTGATGTGGGTTTGAAGATTTTGGTGTGCTTGTTGATTTGCTTCTTTTGGGCGATCATTAGAGATGTTAAAAACGCACTTACAAAGGTTTGCTATTTATTTCTAGAATTCTGGAAATCCATTTTACACAGTGGCTAGAAGTACTAACTTGCTCATTACTCAATGGGTGATTTGAAACTCGTTCTGGGCATTGTTCCTGAAAACTACTCTCTGTTGGGCGCTTCATTTTGAGTATTTATTTGTCATTTTTGGTGGAGATTTGATTAATTGGAGTTGGACGTCACTCCTAGGGAGCCATCCCACTTTGTGGGTTTGCCTCTTTCAGTCTACCTCCTTAGAACAGCAACTTCAAGTGACTGCAACAGCAAGTTAATGGAGTCTAAACTCAGTTGATTGTCAGCCAAAGTGAAGGGGAGCGCTGAAGTTTGTTAGCTTATGTATTTTGAGTCTTCTTAAGGAGCTGCATGCATTTGCTGCTAATTGTATGATCAAGGAATGGACTTAATTTGACTGTAATCAGGTCTGCAACTCTTGTATCAAGTCTAAAAATTATATTCCTTCAAGTCTGAAATGCGATCGTCTTTTGTAATGTGCGATGCTGGAACTATGCAGCTAGAAGTCATTTATTCAGTGAATGGAAGCAGTGATGACGATTAGCACTGAATTACAATTGTTCAGAAGACATTCAGAACAATCAAATACTAACTGCAATCTGTACCACCCAAGCTCAATGTAATGTGGTGGAGTCGTCACCTTGTGATTCAAGCTCGTGACTCCCTGGGAATGAGCACCAGCCGAACAGGTAACAATCGTCTCCCTCTATGATGTCGTCCACTATCCAAATGGTCGTCATCGTGTAGATGAGTGATTCGCTATAGATGCATCTGTGATCACAATAGCTTGTGCCCACGAGTAGATCTTCTTTTATGCGCAAACTCCAAAGTGATGCTTCAATGCTTACTAGATCAGCCCAGGAGCTAGAGATGGAATGAGCAACGCTAATATGGACTATTCATCACAAAGGTTCCGCAATGATCATGCCCGAGTCGTCTCCCATGGATGAGTGTAGCGTTGTATGTCTGTGCCTCTATGATTCGCTTCTTCCAAGTTGGGCCGACTGTCTATGATGAGAGATTATGACTCCCGTGCAATGGATATAGAGTCTCCCAGGACTGTGCGGAATGCTTGACAGATCCAGACCGAAATCAAGGAATGCAAACTGAGATAGGAAATGAAAGCACGGATTACAGAGTGAGGTTTTCGTCCCACTTTGGTCGACTAACAAGAGACTACGTCCCTGAAAGCCCGGAAGCTATGCTCCAATTCAAGTCGTGATATCTAATGCCCAAGATCAAACATGAAACTGGAATATATAGTAGTTATGGTTGACCCAAAGGGAGTCGACCCAAATACAAATTTAAATATTATTTTTTTATAATTTAAATTTATTAATTATTATTTAATATTTAAGTTAGCATTTAAAAATGCTCTTTTTCCTGCTAGCTGGAAACGGGTCCCAAATTGGGGACATGACAATCCTCCCATCTCAAAAATTGCTTGTCCTCAAACAATTCGCGCTAGTATACCAAGATCCCATATCAATCTGAAAGTCACTACCCTGCCATTCAGTTGGGCTACTTTAATGTAATCATTGCTAGCGTCATTGCCCTTCTGCAACATCTCGTGAGGCACTTCATCAATTATACAAATGTCATCATTTTCTTCCAACATGCTCTGTTGAAGAATACCGCTATGCAACCTTGGGACGAGATAAACATCTCTCATCCAAACTCCATCAATGATCTGATCAATCTTGGAACAAGGGAGTGTAAAAGTTTTTTGGCCCTCCTACATGTAATCAGAGTGCATACTCACTGGGTTTCCTTGATAGACCTGCAATTCTTGGGTTTGGGCTGATGCAACTTGGACAATACTATATTTTGTTGTCCTCTTGTTGGTCGGCTTGAAACTCTGATCATTCTTTCTGATCTATCATCATATCTTTCTTGACCCCCTCATGCATAGCTGAAATCTTCTCCACTTCAAGCTAACTTCAGCATCTTCAAGGGATTCAATCACTCCTACGACTTCCTCCTTCTGTGTGTTTGGCTCATGTTCCATCACCTTGGGCTCTTCCTGTTTCGAAACTGATTCTTTTGGCTCTGGCCCTTTAATCTCTTCCTTGGCAGTTTTTGAATCTTTCTCTTCTTTCTTCTTTCGCCTTATGTAGTCATAAAGTCCCTTTTTGTGGGGGTAGTGGGACTCGAGTGCCTTCAAGTACACATCAAGAGGAACACAAGCCTTTGCATGATTTGGCAAACTTTGGTACTGGTCCAAAATTTTGGGGGCTTCAGACGCATACTCTTCTATCTTTTTTCGTGCTTTTAGCAATAGCTCTTGGATAGGGTCTATGTCCTCCCCCCTGGGTAAGAATTTAGGTAATCTACGTCCCCAATCCATGTTATTTCTCCTGTCCAATGTAGATCTGCATGCATCAAAGAGAAAGTAGACTTGCAGGCTAGCAGGATTCAGGCTCTGATACCACTGTAATGTGCAGTGTTGGAACTATGTAGCTAGAAGTTGTTTATTCAGTGAATGGAAGCAATGATGACGATTAGCACTGAATTACAATTGTTCAAAAGACATTCAGAATAGTCGAATACTAACTGCAATCTGTACCACCTAAGCTCAATGTAATGTGGTGGAGTCGTCACCTTGTGATTCAAGCTCACAACTCCCCAAGAATGAGCACCAACCGAACAGGGAACAATCATCTCCCTCTATGATGTCGCCCACTATCCAAATGGTCGTCATCATGTAGATGAGTGATTCGCTATAGATGTGTCTGTGATCACGATAGCTTGTGCCCACGAGTAGATCTTCTTCTATGTGCACACCCAAGAGTGATGCTTTGATGCTTGCTAGATCAGCCTAGGAGCTAGGGATGGAATGAGCAACACTAATATGGACCGTTGATCACAAAGGTTCCACAATGATCATGCTCAAGTCATCTCCCATGGATGAGTGTAATCGTATGTTTGTGCCTACATGATTCGCTTCTTCCAAGTTGGGCCGACTGTCTATGATGAGCAATTATGACTCCCGTGCAATGGACATACAGTCTTCTAGGATTGTGCGGAATGCTTGACAGATCCAAACCGAAATCAAGGAATGCGAACTGAGATAGGAAATGAAATCACGAATTGTAGAGTGAGATTTTCGTCCCACTTTGGTCAACTAACAGGAGACTACGTCCCTGAAAGCCCAGAAGCTACGCTCCAATTCAAGTCATGATATCTGATGCCCAAGATCAAACATGAAACTGAAATATCTAGTAGTTATGGTCGACCCAAAGGGAGTCGGCCAGATACAAATTTAAATATATTTTTTTTAATAATTTAAATTTATTAATTATTATTTAAGATAGCTTTTAAAAATGCTCTTTTTCCCGCCAACTGGAAATAGGTCCCAAATTGGGAACATGACATCTTCAATACTACTATGAGTTGTTATGAATCATTTTGAAAAGAAAGCTTTTAATGCATTTTCTGTTTATGCTTTATTTCCTAGGCACTCTTTGTTATGATGCAAACACATGAAAACAAGATAAACAAAATACATCAGCAAAACAATCCAATCAGCATACAGTGATTTTTTTAAAAATCAGGAGTGGTCATTACAGTTACCTAAGTTTAATGAAGTACATTGTGATGAGGTTAGTGGATATTTTCGAGCATGGCCTGAGTATGATGGTATACGATGGAGCCTTAACCATATTTAATGGAGTACATTGAAAACGTTCAGTTTTAATGGGGTAAATTCCAGTATGAACTAAATTAATGAGTTAACTTCAAGTGTGACCCAAGCTAAATGGGATACATTCCAGCTTAAAAACAGTTTAATTCTATGCAGTGGAGCATGACCCAAGTTTTAAAATCTAAAGAATGTGTCATCCACAGGTGCCCATAACCTCGCCCAAAAATATTCAACGCGAAAAGCACATATTTGTATAGTTAAAAAGAATAGAAGATTTAGTTCATTACCAGTTGAGGCCTTGGAAAGAGACAACTGCTCGATCGAATGCGAGTCCACCTTGGGTGGGAGAGTAGGAGGGCAAAAGTGGGAGATGAAGAAAACGATGCATGAACATTGCTTGGCGAGGCCTGGAGAGCTTGGATGACTGTGTTAGGGAAAGAGGCACAGCACCCTCGTCAGGCAGCGTCCCTACCACTCCACTCATTGAGGTAGGAGATGCAATTTCCGTGTCCCAAAAATGGGCATTCATTGCAGCCCGAGTTTTTCCCATTTTTAATTTATTGCACTTCCCTCTTGCTACTATTAACCCTACTAGTTACAATCCTGTGTCTCCAACAGGCAAATTTGCAGGCAGATTGAAAAACACGGGACCGCCTTAGCAATTTTACAGCCGCCTCTGCCGGCAACATAAAATTATCCAATATTTAATCCATTACATTGTTAGGCAGCAACTCGGTTTCTAGAAATGTTTGAAAAATATCGATTAGACATCATCGAATTAGGCCTAAATGTAATTCCGTGAGTGTAGAAAGATGCACAGAACACAATTACAATTTATATTGTTGTATATAGTAACTAAATAATTATTATTTTTTTAATTATCTAAAAAATATTAATAGATATTATTTTAAAAAAATCTGACATTTATATTATAAATTTAATTTAATCAGATGTATACTTTTTCATATCTTTAAACAATGTATAAAAAATGTAAATTATAAAAAAAAATTATCAAATAAAATAAGTGTGTTGGAAAATATTTTCATAATATATATTAAGATAATATCTTTAAACTATGATATTGCTATCAGGATTCAATCATGTAGTTTTCGAGTCAAACTCATCGACCCACGTTTCATGAGTAGTGGTTCACAAGAACCCATCTCTCATGATAATGAATGGTCCACTTAACACTCATTACATCTAGGTGATGCTCACAGAGGTGAAGCATTAGGTCGTCCTGGGAGGTCACCCATCCCAGTATTGCTCCAGCTCAAACATCCGTCCTGGGAGGTCACCCATCCCAGTATTGCTCTAGCTCAAGCATCACCTCTATGAGCATCACCTAGATGCAATGAGTGTTTAAGTGGACCATTCATTATCATGAGAGATGGGTTCTTGTGAACCACTACTCATGAAACATGGGTCAATGAGTTTGACTCGAAAACTACACGGTTGAATCCTGATAGCAATATCATAATTTGACATGTTGTGGAAAAATACCTCCTACTTATCCTTAAACTAGTTTCAATTTCTTAGTTCAATATGTCAAAATAATATTTCCAATCAAACTTTCATGAATTTGACACCAAGGCCCTAGTATTTATCTCAATTAAATATCTATAATTATCATCTATAAGAATTCATTCTTAGTTGTGCATTAGGAGTTATATTGAAACCATAAAACTATCATATTTTTGGGTTTCTTGAAAAAGACATCAAGTGAAATAATGTCTTGACAATTACATTTTTTTCTCATTTCTTACCCAAATGTTGTATACATATATATTTTTAAATTTTTAAATTAAAATAATTTATAAATAATTGTATATTTTATTAAAAAAAATTGCAATCAATATTATTGACAAATATTAATTTAGATAATAATTTAATATATTTTATTTTTATCAAATTTTTAAAAATTTTAATCTAAACAATATCAAATTATTTAAATATTTATCAATTATAAAGAAAAAAACTAATCTTTTAAAATACTTATTTTTAGAATGCATCTTTTCTTTTATTATTTTAAATTAATTAATTATTTATTTTATTTTATTTTATTTACATAATTTTTTTTTGATCGGTAATAGATATCAATTTATTCATATAAAAGCGAAATTACATACAAACAAACCAGCCAAAGCTAGCAATCTGGCTGATACCACCACACCAGTGTAAACCCCAACCACCCATGCCAAGATACGGCCCAAAATCCCCCCACATAAGGGTACCCACAAGTCATACAGTCCACCCCACCAAATCGAATACACAAAATCAAACATACATATCCAAACGCCACTGTCATGCAGCCAGTGAATAGACAGTGAACAAAAAGAAGGAGGCTGAAAGCGAGAAAGACCAGCAGCATCCACCCAGCTCGCCACTCCAAACAGTCAAAAAAACCTCCATGCCAAAATAGCCAGTACACCACCACCACCAAAAAGTGTGCACGCCGCCACCCAACTCAAGAAATCACTCGGCCAGACGCCACCCGACGGACACCACCCCTGTGAACCGAACACACCTTCCTTGGCACCACCAACGGAACCTCAGCCTCCTTTTGGTCCCTTTCAACCTTGTGTCTCCTCAGTACAAGTTTCAGGTTCTCCCAGGCGAAGAGCATCTCCATTCGGTATGCATCCTTATCCAACCTCCGACGCCACCGCACAAAAGGGACCACTCCAAGCTCCTCTGCATCCTCCATGTCTTCAAAGCCTTCTTATCTGTCATACCTCACTCCCGGTACCGCCCACTCCAGGAAGGAATCCATTCCCAGAAGCAGTTCTCTATCAAAGAGCTCCATTATCACCCACCGAATTACATTAACTTCTTCATTTAATTCAAGTCCCCACGAAAAGATCATTGATGCAATGTCCACATTTAAACGACCCCTATGCGTCGCCTCCATGAAGAGGCTTCCTAACGCATCCAGCACAGCCTCCACCACGTCGTCAAACGGCCTCTTCAAGACAAATTTGAGCCGAAACTTTGAAATCGGCCCAAAAAAAGCATGTTGTTGCAGTTTAGTCTTGAAGGATACATAGCCTCCATCACTACCATCTACAGCATCCAAAAAACTTAACCGAACAGAATGACAATCCACTTCCATAAAAACGCCATAAAAGGACCTCCCAAGCGTGCCAGGTCCCATCCGCCACCTTCACACATCAATATTTATTAATGCCAATTACGCCTCCGTCAGCCCACACAACACCCATGGATGAAGTCATACCTAATATGACATTCCATCATCTCAAGGACGTTCACCCCCAACCTTGAAAATTGGGTACCCGAAGGTGTACCACAATGTTGATGTAACATGCCAGTGCCAGTACTTGCCTGACACAAACATGATATATCCGACATTACTACTCCATCTCAACCCCAAAACAAGTCATAACAAAGGAAAAACCCCACCACCCTTCCAACACCAGTGTTTCCAACCGCCACCTCAGCAACCTCCTCTACACCCCACATCGGAGATCTTCAACATGTGCCTTCCCTTCCCCATTTAAAGATAAAGCCCAATTTGAAAGGGTATCAGCTTCCCGATTCCCCTCTCTCCTGATGTGACTAACTTTAAATGCATCAAACCCTTATAACACCTTTAAAATGGCACGAATTAATCCTTGTAAATGCCACGCCTTTGCTCCCCCATTTGCAATCGCTTGAATAATGATCATCGAATCCCCTTCGAGATGTAGATTTTGGATCCCTAATGAACGTGTTAACCCTACTCCAATCAATGCTGCCTGGGCTTCAGCTACATTGTTGGTCCCCCAGCCTAACTTTTTCACCCCAAAAGCCACAGTATTACCCTGCCAATCCCTGATTAAGGCACCCGCCCCGGAGGGGCTTGGGTTGCCTTTAGAAGCCCCATCGAAATTTACTTTGTGCCATCCCTGCTCAAGCATTCCCACCGAACATCCAAAACCTCAGTTTTCCCTTTCGTGCAGCCATCAAACTAACCAGCTCGGATCTTGATACCAGGCCATTCTTTCTGCATCAATTGGTCACCCAACGTGAATGAGATTCTCGCCCCCAATGCTTCAGAAGCTGCATTTCCCACAACCTCTTCAATAGCGGTATCAATTCTACTTAAAATCCTCTTAACAGGTTCCTTCTTCTCCTGGAAAATCCTTCTATTTCTCTCCTTCCATAATTCCCACACCAATATAGAAGGACTACAAAGCCAAATACCAGACAGGACTGACTTCTTTTGCACCGACGACCAACTCTCGAATATACCTTTGAGATTCCTCTGAAGAGGGCCTTGCCAGCCAAGCTTCCTTCTCAAGTAATCCCAACAAGTCGATGCCACCTCACATTAATAGAGGAGATGGTCCACCGATTCTTCAGCTTTTTCACACAAAACACATCGAGTAGGCCCTTCCAAACCCAGTCTTTTCCTTCTCTCCCCAGACAAAATCCTACCTTTGACAGCTAGCCAGGCAAAGGTGCCTACTTTCTGTAAGCAAGCCTTGCTCCAACACATATTTTTGGCCCAAAAGATTTCACCCTCATGTTGATCCAGAAGTTGATACCCAATCTTAACCGAGTAGGTACCATTAGTCGCCCCACACCACACCACTTTGTCTTCTTCCCCGGACAAGAGAACTTTTCGATTGTGGAAAATATCCTTCATTCTTGTCTTTTGCACCTCAGGAATATCTTCATTGTCCACATTCTTCCACACCCATTCCCTTCCAAAAAGTCCCATTCTGGATTCCACATAATCACACACCCTAGTACCCCATAATTGGGTCATGGTGTCACGAATTTCCAACAAAGACAAGTTGTCCTTCAAGGCAGGATGTCCCTCCCAGGAATCATCCCAAAATTTAGCCTGACCCCCATCACCAATCTGCCAAGAAATATGATTTAAAATAATAGGCCTACAAGAAATTATAAAATTCCATATTGCCGATCCCTTTGGCGGATTCCTAATTGTGAATATTCTATGGTTTTCAGCAGAATCCAGATACTTAGCTTTGAGGACTTTAACCCACAATAGATCTGGCCTAGAATATAAGTTCCACACCAGTTTGGCTCCCAGAGCTTCATTCATCACTGACCAATGCCTCAAACCAGCTCCACCTTTCTCCTTAGATTGACACATCTTATCCCAGGCCAAGAGAGGTATTTTATCCTGTTCATGAGCCCCATTCCAAAAGAATTTTCTCATCCGTTGGCCAACTACATTGACCACTTTCTTGGGGATTTTCAAACACATCATAGAAAAAACAGGGATGGCTGAGACCACCGATTTCAACATTAGAAGCCTTCCAGCCGACGTGAGCCACTTGCTCTTCCAACCATCCAACCTTTTCAGACAAGTATCCACTAAATCTCTCCATATGTGCGCCTTACTGGCCCCTCCAAACAAAGGGATGCCAAGAAACTTGTTAGGAAGGGACCCAGGCTTCATACGCAAAATCCTACAAATCTCCACTTGCGTATGAATGGGGGTGTTGAAGAAGAATATTTCCGACTTACACCAGCTGATGCATTGACCAAAAACTTTGCCATACATGTCTAGAGTTTCCTTCATCACTCTAGCTTCCCTAAAGGAAGCTTCACCCATCAAAAAGGTGTCATCCGCAAACTATAAGTGAGAGAGAGGATCAAGTCCCTCAACAATTTTGATCCCTTTCCATCGCCCGAAGTTGCACTTCTCTGAAATCAGTCTACCAAGAACTTCAACAAGGATAATAAAAAGGAATGGAGACAATGGATCCCCTTGTCTTATCCCTTTACTAGAGTCAAAAAAACCCTGGGGGCTACCATTTACCAGCACAGAAAATCGAGGTGAGCATATGCAACTCCCAATCCAGGCCACCCATTTTGATGCAAACCCAAATTTTTCCAAAACCTTCAGCAAGAAATCACGATTAACCTCATCATAAGCTCGTTTAATGTCAAGCTTGACCATCATTTGTTTAAAATTCACCAAACGAACCGAATGAATAGCCTCATGGGCAACAATAATGCCCTCAAAAATTGATCGATGAACTTTTTTCAGTCGATTGGCAACAACTTTTGAAATGATTTTGTAAATGGTATTACACAACGAAATCGGTCTAAAATCCTCGAAAGACTTCGTAACCTGCTTTTTAGGAATTAACACAATGAAGGTGTTATTGAAGTCTTTGAGAACGAACCCTTCTCTGCGTGATTCCTCCACCACCTCCCAAATATCCGAGGCCAATATATCCCACATTTTTTGGAAAAAAAGAGCCGAAAAACCATCGGGTCCTGGGGCCTTGTCACACCCCAGTCCAAACACAACCTTCTTTACTTCTTTGATAGAGACTTCCCCCATCAACATTTCATTTTGGGCCTCTGACACACAACTTGGTATGATGTCTAAGATATTGTGGTGCTCATGGGTTCCTAATTGATGGGCATCAAAAGCCTCAGCAAAGTACTGAACCGCTGCCTTGTTTACCTCCCCCAAATTATTTCTCAAAATACTGTTAACATCTTTGATGGAAAAAATTTTGTTACAAGATCTTCTCATCTTGGCTGCGTTATGAAAAAACTTTGTGTTCCGGTCTCCATCTTTTAGCCAAGTCTCCCTAGATTTCTGCCACCAGTACACTTCCTCCCTAGCCAAAGCTTCTGCATAATCCTTATTAAGACTTTTCTCCATCACAAAATCCTCTTCGTTCATCCCCGTCTCAATAATTTTGGAATGTAAAGCTTTCAAATTCTCCTCCAACCTATATTTTTCCACAAAAACATTTCTAAACGATTCCCTGTTCCATCTTTTGATCTGTTCCTTAATGAACTGAATTTTTTTAAAGAAAATGAAAGCCTTGTTACCAGATCGGCCCGGAGCCATCTTCCACCAATTTGCCACCAGATTTTTGAAACTAGCATCACGAAACCACATTGCTTCAAACTTAAAAGGACAATGGTTCGGAGTCACCTCCTCTTGAATACGCAGGCAAATTGGATAGTGATCCAACCCCGATACAGGGGCAATCTCCGCCTCACAAGTCCAGTTTTGTGAAGCCCAATTTCCAGGCAGAAAAAAACGGTCAAGTTTCTCAGCTATATTAAGAAACCCACTTCTACAGTTTGTCCAGGTGAACTCCCCATTTCTAAAAGGAAGTTCAAACAGACCATTCCCAATAACAAAATCACTAAAGTTTTGTTGCTTCAAACTCTCCTAGCAAATCCCTCCTTGTTTATCAGTAGTTCTTAAAACCGCATTAAAATCGCCACCTAAGACAAACATCCTATACTTAGCATTGTCCAGTAGCGCCAACAGATCCCGCCAGAGAGCACCTTTTTGAGTAGTCTTGATCGGCCCATACACATTTAGGACAAAGAAAGAAACCCCAAGTTGTTTAGATTGGACATTTAGCCATTGCCAATATCTATCTTGTTGAACGAGTTGAACATCAATAACAGCCTCATTCCATAATACCCCAATTCCCCCTGAAGCCCCAAAGGCTCCAGAAAGAACACATTTCCACTTACTAAAATGATTATTAAACCAATTGAAATCTTCCTCCTTGATTTTAGTCTCCTACAAAAGCACCAGATCCGGTCTTATTTGATCAAAGCATCTTTTGATCAAATGAATCCTGTCAGAGGCTGCAATGCCTCTGACATTCCACGATAAGATTTTCATGGCTGTCGAGAAAAGGCATAGCCTTTTCCCGATCTCAATTTGCTCTGATAAGCAGCATTTCCAGCCTGCTCCAACCTCATGCGATTGGTTTTGGGTCCACATCTCTTTTTCTCCCCAATTTTCACCTTTGAATTTGGTGCATCTAACTATGCAATGGTCCTTTTGTCCACTATCCCAATACAACCATTCAATCCTAACAAATCCTCAGTTTCTTCCTCTTCATCTGAGAGAAACTCTGAACCAAAATCTTGTGAATTACCACCACTGTCCCTAGCCTCATCAAACTGGCTTTCCAGATTACAGATTGGTGAAATTTGAATATCTTTGAAGCTTTCCCCTTCACCTACTGAAACTTCATTTGGCAGAGAAGTATGGACCATATCCACACAAACTATATCTAGTATGTTCTTAGTGCCATCACACGTGCCTGGATTCTCACCTCGGTTACAATCTCCCTCATAAAAACTTTCATTTGGGGGAAAGGATGTGGGTGCCAATGACAAAACCTGATCACTTCCCTCTTCCTGTGTGCTGGCACCCAAGTTTGGAAGCATTTCCCCATTGGTCCCCGAAGTAACAGTAACCCTCTGGTCCAGCGCCTCTGTCCCTAAGAAAAAATTATCTAGGTCTTCCATTGATTTCACAATCTGAGACTCTTCCAAAATAACAGCTGTCACCTTTTCTACCTCCTCTTGCCGAGCTACTTCCCTCTCTGCCATCTCCCCTTTTTGCTTTGCTGATAAGTGGTTCAGTTGTTCATCAAGACATCCCCATATTATTTGATTCCATTGATATTCTCCATCACCAGGTTCAAATACCCTGATCACCTCCTTTCCCAAGATATTCGGTGAAGCTTCTTTCCCTTTATCCATGCATGTACTTGGCCCTTCATTGGTCCTTGGATGCCTAGAGTAGCCCCCTAGGGTCATATCTACCTCTACCGTCTGGCGCCATTCACCTGCTCCCATTTTCAGATCCAAAGTTTCCGGCAAGGTGTTACATGCTTGCCTACAGATACAAATCCTTGGATACATACTAAAATCCATTCTATCCACCATCTCTTCCGATTTCACAAAAACCCCCAGTTTGTTTCCAATTTGTTTCAGAGTGTCGATACCCTAGTATTCTTGTGGTAAGTTCTTCAACTTGACCCACAGATGCACATCAGAGATCAAAGCGGTATTAGGGTTGAAGTTCGGGGTCCAGTCCAAAATGGAAAATCCCCACCCATCTAAAATGAAAGGGCCACTATTCAAAATTCTATCTTTGTCCTTTTCAGATTGGCATGTCACCAGAAAAAAACTCATTTTCTAGGGTTTTGATGCTGCATTTTTCCCCCCACTGGGTATCACACCAAGCCTTGATTTTTGAGAAAGACGGCCATTTCTCCCCCCCATTTCAAGAAAAATGCATGTGTTTTCAAAAAGTTGACACAATCGTTCCATTCTCTCTCATCAACTAATAACGTCATGACCGCAAGGGGAGTAGGGTTTACCTTGCATGTGCTCACCAGTCCCGCATGCTGTTTGGGTCGCCAAAATTTAGCCTAAAACTGAGATATGTTTACCTTCCTAGGCAAAGACGTTGATCTGAACCTTTCCATCCTTCGACCGTCATTTCGACGATTCCCCCATATCTGCGCAGGGTGCCCAAAATTTTTTTTATTGATGCCCAAAGCCTTCCATGCCCCATCGGGACTTCTCTTTCTGTAATGGTGATCGCTACTGCTCCTGCAATTGTTGAAAGGCCACCTGTAGTGCGCCGCACCTCCATACTGCAAACCTTGGTGCCGCCTGAAACCCTGGTGGTTCCACGAAACCCGTTGCTGCTCCTGTCACTGCTCCATACCCTAGAAAAAAATAGATTGATTTTATTTATATAATTGTATCTCTATTTATATGTAATTAATTTTTCTTTATATCATTATAATTTTTTTAAAATCTGTTACAAATAAAATTATTTTTATAATTATCTATCTTTTCAGTAAAACTACTCACAAATTTAATTATATAATAATATTTGGAGTACTATCCACAAATTTAATTATTTAATAATATTTGGAGTACTATCCACTTTATAATATTTCTTTAGCAGCAGATAATGAAAATAATTACAAATTAATTACATGTTTCAATAGTTGTGACAATATTTTTAATTTAATGTGTTTATTATCATTTGTTTAATATTTATTTAATTATTTTAATTTTTCAAAGTATGTTAGTTATTTAATCTTATTTCTTAATTATTTTATTGTCATTTATTTAAGATTTTATTTTATTATTTTTAAATACTTATAGGCTATTGGGTGAAGTATTCTCATTGCTCATGTGTACTAGCTTGTTGAATCCACTAACTTGAAGTGCATTGTGTTATACTTGCTTCCTTTTGTATTTGGAATTTATACATTTTTTAGAAAATTCTAGGGCTAGTTGAAGATTCATTCTATTAGAATTTTTTGGATGCTTGAGGGATCCTCAACATTGAAGGGTTGGCTCTTTTTTCATGAGAAATGGGAGATCAATTGTCCTTAAGCCAAACTATTTTCTACACTCCGTAATTGAAATTTGGTTCCATGATTGATATTTCCTGATAATCTGAGAAATATAATTGAGGCTCAAAGTTAGGCTATGGGAAGTAGGTGCCCTATGACATTGGTTGGTGTTCGCAACTGATAGCCTTGGACTCAAGCAATAATTTATTTCTAGGCACTCTACTTGAATCCCTGCAAGCTTTGAATATACTAATATATCTAAAACTACAAAAGAATAAGTTGGCAGGAAGTATTCCTTCATGGATATATTCAACATATAGATTTGTTGCATAACAAATTAAATGGAAAACTTGCAACTTTTGTTGGTAGGTTGAGATCTCAAAGCTAGGATAAGGGAAGTAGTTGGCATGCATATTAGTGGATAGATTATTAAACAAAATCTATGAGTTAGTTGTTGAGCCCTGACCCTCATTAATTCAAACCCAGTTTACAAGTTTGAGATTCCTTCTCATACTTGGCCTTTAGATCACTACCTATTGGGTATTAAAAAAAATGAACTTAATTTTGTGATGATGAGGCAAGAATTTGGCTTCTTTTTTTGCTCCCAAGCATTGTAGCATTTTTTCCCTGAGTAGTTTTATGTCTTGTGGATAATTTTACTTCTTTCCCTAAGTAGCATTCTAGCTTACTTGATGACATGAAAGTCATGCAACATTGGGATTTTTCTTAGTAGCATTGGATACATATTTCTTCAGGCAATTGTAATTGTCTTTACTCTGGAGAAGCGGACAATGTTGTATAAGCAATTCATGCACATGAAATCAATATATTTCTTGAAAACCTCTAACCTTAATTTTTCCAAAATAGTCTTATTTTCTTTATAAAAAAGGAATCAATAAGGTGGGAGACCTTTGGGATTTCATTACTTTGCATTGGTTATCATGGCTTTCAGTTCAAACTCAATTCAATCTGAGCAACAAATACAAACCATTTGTGATCTTTGTGTTGTCATTGGTTCTTTTGAAACTATCCATGAAGCTATGTAACCCTATTCAATGCAACTTTTTCAAAGACTAGTTATGGTTATCAACTTATCTCATCTTATTTTTTCCTTTTAAAAAGATATATCCATAGTTGCTCCTTGATTTGCCTATGAAATATATTGCCTAAAATTAAAAAGGAATTGCAGATTTAGTGAAAAAAATTGGGCAAAAATTTCTACTCAAATTTGGAAGTCAAAAAACAACTTAGAGGCTCGATTAATGGCTTGGAAGATATTACATTACAAATTGCCCATTGGGGTAGGTTGAAGTGTATTATGGTCCAACCTCTTAATTTCCCTTTTTTCGTGAAACATGAAGATATGAGGCATATTTTTTGGGGATGGCGGGTTGTAGAAAAATAATGGAACTTTGTGTTTCACACCTTTCCTGCTATTTTTTATCATAAAGGAAAGAGGCCTTGCTTGGAGTCGAGCTTCATGAAAATAATATTTCTAAAAGAGATCGTCATGTTATTTTGTTGCATTTATGGAGAAATAGATGTAAAGAAGTGTTTAATATCAATAATGATCATCAGGAATTTGTAGTTCTACAACTTTACTCTGACATATTTTAATGTCTTTCTTATCCCTTCTCTCTTCTACATGTGGATTCTACAAAGAACTTAAAGATGGCTTATCAAATTCAACGCATCAAACATCAAGTGGATCAATTGCTCAAAAATTAGAAGATTTGTATTGCTCAAGGGCTCAGGCCTTTCTTGCAAAATTGATTGCTCCTTTTTGTTGTTCTTTATATTGTTGGTCTCCTTTTGTTATGGTTACATCATATGGGCATTAAGACAAGGTGGAGTCTAAAAAGAAGTTCCAAATCTAACAAATCAAATTTCTTGAATGCTTTTGATTATATGTTGTTCTAATCTTTGTTGGATATTTGCTACTATTTCAAAGACTGTAATTCTAGTCTTTCTATTTTGTTGGTGTCCTATTGGAACAGGTTACTGTTGTAGACTTTTTTATTGTTGTTGTGGTGAACTGTTAATTTGTAGTTTTTTAACTGCATTCTTTTATTTGTAAACAACATTATTTCAATAAAAAAAACATTAATGTATAAGAATGAGTATAATTTGGAGGATATAGGGATGGATAGATGTCATGTTTAGTATGAGAACATGATGATTGTTGATAGATTCTATTATAGACATTTATGAAGGTGGGCACAAAACTAAATAAGAGTTAGTATGACATGCTAATTTCACTATTATATTGTGTTCCCACTTTGATGTGTGTGTCAATATATTATGGACATGCATTTCAAATATATGAATATTCTCAATCAACGTAGAAGGTAAATAATGAGATACTTATTAAAAGGATATAGGTTTTATGTAATGAGTAATAGATAATTCTTAGATTCCTTGTATATGATCCTTGGTGTGAGTGCTCCATATAAACCTTAAGAAAGAAGAGATATTAGGACATGGAAATATATAGCATTCAATATGAACATGCAAAAATTTATAGCATTGAAAGTGTCTAAAAGCATGCAACAACATTGGACCATAATAAGTGTTGTGTAATAATAATATCTAATGCATATCAAAAAATGGGCTTGTAAATGCATCAATCATGTGAGTTCTAATGTGTGATAGTAGAAAAATAATTATGTAAGTAAAAATATATCCTCATATAGCAAGAATGTAGCATCATAAATTGATAATCAGTGTTGAGGCATTTTTTGTCCCCAATATCAAGGATAACTTTAAGAACCCCCCCCCCCTCGGTGAAGGTGTAAAATCCTAGTGAATCTTGTACACTTCCCGATAAAAATATTAATTTTATTGGTGACTTTTTTTGTTTTTCGAGAAAAAAATCTCAATTGGCAAATCTTTTCTATTAGCTAGAAGTTTGTGGAAAAACCTGGCGAATTGCAATTTTTTAATCTAATAAAATATTTTCATTGGCAATTAAAACCTTTTTTCAAACCAATAAAATATTTCTATTGACAAATAAACCTGTTTTCAAAACAAAACAAAAAAATTGCCAATTAAAACTTTTCTTCAAACCAAAAAATATATATTCATTGGCGAATTAAACCTATTTTCAAATGAATTAAAAAAAATGGTGAACTAAACATAATCTCAAACTAATAAAAAAATTTAGTGGCAAAATAAACTAGTATGCCAATAAAAAATCATAGTGTGGTTGGTCAAAATATCAACTTTTCCGCACATTCAAATTCCTTCATAAAGTGTTTGGAATGGGGACAAGTGTCAACATATTTATTATGTCTGAAGCCAAATTTCAGTGCAAAATAATATAAACCACGATCGTTCAATGAATTTTCGATGGACGGTTGTAGTTGCATTCCGAAAGAAAATCTCTAAAGCACTAGACTTGTGAATTGAAACCTTCGGAATAACACTAGAATCGTTAGATTTCCATAAATCAATGGTTGAGATTTTATTACTTATTAAATCACTTAGTCATGACACCCAAAATAATATTTTATCGTTGACTGGCTACCAACAGTTGAAGGTTGCTTTACTTATGACTTAAGCCTTTGGAGTCATCATGGTGACCGAACCCTTGACCTAGGAAAACGATGGGTTTGAGAAATGAATGGTCAAGATAGGGTGATGTGGGTCAACCTTGACCTCTCCTTGCCAACCCGCAAGGGACCCACTTACATCTCCCACCCCACGATGGGGAGGCGGGGAACTGCCACATAGAATGATCAGAACTATCGAAGGAACTATAACGAGGTGTGAAATATTAAGGAAACATTAAGGAACATGTTTAAGTTTTAACACAATTAAAATATGAAATTATTAATAATATGTTAATTTAACCATACAAACCTATGATTCCATCAAAGATAAAATCATACATTCAACCAAAATGATTGAAGACCAATAGAAGGTTCCTTGATCATTTTCTTAATAATTCATATGAAAAATATAGGAGGAGAGAATTTATTCTAGAATATGCATTTTCTCATTCAAATGCCATCACTACTGTAAAACCATTATGCCTATGGCTATTACAAACTTGAATTCATACCTAAGACTCAACACTAGTTACTCTATTTCTTTTTTCTTGAATTACAAAATTTTCTTACATGAGTTCAAAAGCTCTTTCAACCAAAGACCCGTGCAATTGGCCTTGAATTCCCTTTTATAAGAACAAGACAACAAACAAGCTTTGGGCCAAATTACACATTTAGTCACATTTACATTTGACATACATTTGAATTCTAGTTTCAAAACATCTCCAAAGGTAGTTACATTTTCATTTCCAAATACGAGGGAGAATTTCATATGAGACAAAAACCATTGCCATTTGTTGGTGAAGATTCTCCCGCATTCCAAAAGGCTCCTTTAGTTGGTGCAAACTGAGAAAGTGCAATATTTGAACATTGATATATCCAAGGCCTAATCTATACTCGTTCCAAACCATGTATTGCACTTCCCTATTGAACTTTGTTATTGTAGACCACCAACCAAAATTGATGTCACCCATTGCCACTTGTAGAAATTTATATGTCCAATATGTCAATATAGTTGGAATTCCATAATGCAAACTCCTCCTCTTAAGGCCAATCAAATCCCATGATATAGTCTACCTTTTTTCTGTATGGGCTATACTTGACTACCACCTGATTTGCCTCCTTATCAAAATCTTCAAGGAAAGTCATTGTATGCATGAGCCTGTCCATATTGTTCCTCAACATAACCAAATCCATTTCATCACATATGTTTTTAGCCTAGGAATTTATTGTTTGAGTTGCTTGGTCTTTCCACTCTTCTAGGGACTTAACTGAACACCCTTCTCATTTAGAACGTCTGGAAGAAGACCAAAATTCTAATCATCAAACTTCTTAACCAATTCTCTAATCTTCACCTCTGAAGACTCAATGACAATCAACCCTTGAGAACCAGTTGTATCTATTAGAAATCTTAGGGTTGCAAGTATCTTTGGAGGCTTATTTTCATCACAAGAGGATGCAACAACCATATCCCTCAACATTTGAGCTCTTGGAATCCATTTATCCATTAAAGGAATAACAATTTCTTTAACTCTATCAAGGTTGTTAATGGCATCAAACATCAAAGCATAATTAGCATGAATACTGATTAATCTTTCCTCTAACCCCTTATTCAAGTGATCAAGCACTGTTGTCACAATCTTCATATTATTCAAATGAACAAGATCATCCATCCTATCTTCATAAGTCTTGAGCTTTTCCATTAGCTCCTCCTTGGTAACTTCCTCAAATTGAGGGGCATCTGATGATTTAGAATTTGATTGTGCCATTTGTACATCTTCAGATTCAATGGGGGTAGGCTCTTCATGATTTTGTGGAGGTGAAAGAATTAGGGAAGGAGGAGGAAAGATTGCAGCATGTTAGGTACTAGGGTGCAATGCTTGGAATTGTTGTTTCCACAAAGCCATTTGAGTTTTCATTTGAGTGATGTTTTGTTGGCTCGAGTAGTACTCAGCAACCACCTCATTATTTTTGGTTCTAAATCTATCCCTTTCCTCCATTAATGACTCAACTATGGCTTTGGTGAATTGTGCCACATTAACATTCATGGTTGTTGCCTCCAAGGTAGTTGTAGTGCCCCTCATACTATTTGTTGTTAGACTGGTAGTTGACCTGTTTAGGATCAAACTTTATGACACCTTGTTTGGTGTTGGACTCACTGCTATGATGATAGTTTGATGATATTTTGATGATACTTTGGTGATACTTCTATTACTTGAGTTTATGCACATGTTATGACTGTTATATGGACTTATTTGATTATGAGGATTAATCTTATTATGATTATTGTGTGATTATCTGGTGATTATTCTATCTTGATTGTTATGAGTTGATGTGGTTACTTGTTTGATGTGTTTTGGTGAAAGGGACAATGTTGCATTACTCACTTGTGAGTACCCTACTATGCTACAATTCCCTTTCATGGTGTGCCTAATTGTATGATTATGTATATGCTCGACCATTTTGTGTGTTGCAGGTTGCAGGTACTAGGCATCGACTCCACCTAAATTGGAAGGTTTGAGCATGCCTTAAACCCAATGGAATAGTTGTTCGGAGATAACATTTGGTCCCCTACCCTATCCATCATCCCCAAAGAGGATGAGTATCTATTTGTTACCTCGTCAGTGTGTCTTGTTTCAACCCTAAACATGGTTAGGTAATTGTTGTTGTTATTTGGGTTGTTTAATTTAGATTTGTTTGACAAATTTTGTTCTTGATTAATTGATTCATTAAATTAAATTATTAAGTAACAAGTATTTTGGTAATTAAATAAAAATATATTTATTAATAATTATAGTTAATAATAAATTAAAAGTGTGATAAAATATTATAATATACAATAAAATATTATAATGGAATGTTGCAATTAATAAACAATAAAAATATTATAAAAGATAGAAATATTCTTCTTGGAGCACATGCATAACTTCAAACTAATTGTTGAAAGGAAACTTGATGTTTTATTGGAGATTTTAGAGATTTTATTGGATTTTTGGTTTTGAAAATCAAATAGCTTCCTTTTGTAACTAATTATCTTTTCAAGAGATTTTAATTATTATGGAATTTTGTTTCCGAGAAAAAAGGAATATTTTGTCTGCAAGAAAATTTTGGAAAAAAACAATTGCATTTTATTGATTGATTTTGGAAAATTTAATTGGGAATTGGAGAGTTCGGGTTGCAAATTGAAGTATTTGGAGTTGGCATTGGATTTCATTCTAGCCTACATTGTATCCAAGTTGGATTTGTTTTTGTTCTTTGTTTTATTTATCCATTTGAGGCAATTGAATTCTCTCTCTCTCTTGTCTATTGAAAACGAATGCTTGTCAGTTTGGTGTTGCTTGGAAATGTGATGTTCATCTATTTAATTCTTGTATTAAAACAATTAGAATATGCATTTGTAAATATATAACCTGCAATCATTGTGTTTTAGAAATTTTTAAATTTGTTTTGTATATAACAAGCAACCTTTGCAATCCTTAAATCAATACCTCTTGCATTTTCGCGCATTCCACAACATATTTGTTTTGTACCAATAATTCTCTTGTTGCAAAATTGTATATAATTGAAGTTTGGATTTATACCAGTCTTTATTGCATTTACTTGAAGGCCCTTAAGTTGTTTTATGGCTACACAACGTAGCCCTTAGTTTTGGAACTCGACTTTATGTCTGTCGTTTTCATTTGTTTGAAAATTGATCAAGCCTTTGTATGGATTTTCCAGTGCAGTTTCTTTCCACAATGATGCCCTCTCTTTTATAGAGTCTCTACTTTTGTAGCTTACCTACTCCTAATTTTCCAATCTGGTTTGTTTGATATATTTTTCTTTAGCATTGGATAAGTTTTACTATCCTGCCATTCACTAGTTTCATGCCATTCAATGTTATGGGATAGTGATTTTATTGCTAGCGCCCTACAATCGATATTGACTACATCGACCTCATTTTGAGAACTAAGATCGATGTATAGCGAGGCGATTTTATACCTCAGATTGCATTTTATATTTCTTGCCTTTCAATGTATACATTTTTAGAGTGACAATCACTGCATATCTATTGTGTGGATGTTGATTTTTATGGATATAGTTGTTGCATGTACTTAGACTCCATTTTAATGGATTTATCTATGTTGAAATTCGATTTACAAGTGTTACATATTATGGCATTCAAATTGTACAGATTGATAATCCTATAGTGAGTTTACCAATCGGTTGTATGTGATTCGATGCTTATATAGGGCTTGAAATTCACTGCATTTTTTATTATATAATGTGTGAAGTTTGGTGTTTTGTTTTAATATTGTAGGATGCAAAAAAAATTAATTGTGTTTGCATATCGAATGTGTATTGTGAGTGCATATATATTAAATTCTGAAATTCAATATTGAATGATTTCTTTATTAGAAGAAAACATTAGGTGTTGGAAATTCGATGAATTTGCTTCTGTTGGTAATTCGAATTTGAATAGAATTCGTTGAATCTGTATATTGGTGGGAATTCGATTATTATATATATGTACATTTATATATGTATGTTTCATTAGATTTGTTATCACATTATTATCTATTTTATTATATGGAAATAACAATTCAGTTTATAATATATATATACATATAAATATATATGTATATATAAATATATACCAATATATGTGTACATATATATATATATATATATATATATATATATATATATATTTATATATGTATATGTATATATATATATATATATATGTATATCTATTATGGTTGTAACAAAATAATACTTTTGTTCTGAGAATAATTGATTATGTAGATGAGTAGGTTGGGAAAATTAAATAAGATAAAAATTGAGATTAGCTTTAGACTAAATAAATAAATTGGATTGTCTTTTTTATCATGGAATTTAGCAGTGTTTGATCCACGGATAACCCCCCTACAAATCTTGTTTGTTTCATAAGATTCGTGATGTTCAAGCATGCAAAAAAGGCGATTTTCAATCCACCTCAAAATGTGTTCCAAAGTCTCAAACTGTCTATTTAAGCGTCCCTCCACGTTCGCCTATCAAAGACCTTCGAAATGAGTACCTTCGCGAGGTCTGGATGTCAATACTTAGCCAAAATTGTGAAAAGTGCAGGATTGCCAAAAAACAACACTTCTACACTTTGATGAAATTTTAACTAAGTGTCAAGTGCACAAGCGCTAAAAATCAACGCTTGTGCATCTTTTCCAAAAGTCATTTTCTGGTGTACAAGCGATGATTTTTAGCGGTTATGCACTTTTTATCTATACTTAGTCAAATTTGTATAGGGCGGTGATTTTTGTCTCCTATGTACTTTTCATAGTTCGTGCCACTTAGTGCGCCAAAATCAATGCACAAATGAGGTTCATTTATTACACCTTTTAAATCACTTTTAAGTGATTTTAAGTTAATCTCAAATAATTTCACTTCATCATTCTCTCCTCCTCGATGTGCTAGGTGATTTCTAAACCTGCAAGGTCATGATTTCGAGGATTATTTTTCCAAAGCATCAAACTAGGGTTTCACATCTTTTATCAGGTAAGCCATCGCTTCTTTCTCTTTACTGAGTTCTTTTTCTTCTTTTTTTTTTTGGAAACTCTATATTGTTGTATCAAAATCATCACGAACATTTTATGTATTTAGGTTTTAACTTCTTGATGATTTCATTCTCTCCTTTCTTCTTAGTCATGCTTGGTTTTTCTTTCATTTCAAACTCCTAACTATTCGTATTGTTCATGTTTTACTTTGTTTATTTTGTGCCCTAACTTTCACGTTTTCTTCTCTTTCTCATTTTGTCTTGTGTCTACAATTTTGATTTTTCCATCAAATGATGAAGCGGCACAAACTTGAGTGACAGGTGTTTCAAGAGTTTGTGTCATCATCTTTGAAGACTTGCATACTTTCCCAAGCGGTGTTTTTAAGCACCATTACACTGAAGTTTTTAACACCAAATCCAAGTGTAGGAGCGGTGAAAATCACTGCACCTACATGAAATTCATTTTCCTCTAAGTGCATTGGCACTGAAAAAGTTTTCCATTGCACTCCACAAACTTCTCTAAGTTTCCAAGTGTTGAGACCAAGTGCATCAGCGCCCTAACACATTTTGCAGAACTTATATGTTAGACATGTAAGGGCACTAATTTTCATCGCCCTTACATCTAAAAATCATTTCTCCAAGTGTAGGAGCATCGATTTTTAGTGCTCCTACACTTTTGGCAATTTTTGCCTTAGACACTTTCAAAATGCTTTGTTTTTGCTCTGAACGTCATTTCTCCGCTCCCGCATCATTTTCCATGCCTAGTCGCTTTGTTCACACTTGCTCAACATCGTTTGCTCACTTCATGCTTCCTAATGTTGCTTGTTCTACTAATGCTTGTTGATTCACCATATGTGCAGCTTATTCCTAGATATCATCAAGTGATCCACAAGGTGACCTCTTTGATCCAGTTGTTTCTAAATGACTACGAAGACTCCTCCTTCGTCTTCCAAAAAAGAGCGCAAGATGAAATATAAGTATCAAGGTGTTTTCCCACCTACAATGGTGCTCTCCAAGGTAGATGAGATAAAAGACACTGAGATCGATCATCAGGACCTTGAAGACTTTGTGAAAAATATTGAACAAAACCCTCTTTAAGACTCCCTGAGAGCCATCATACATATAGCAATCTACACCTGGTGTCTACATTCCCAACCTCTGCACACAATATAGAGTTTGTCCTCCAAGTTACATCCCATTACATTAGGGAAAGCAGAAGTGTGATAGACTCCTCTAGACAGGTGATTATGAGACTTGACCTTGAGTTCTTTGATATTATTTTCATAGTTCCACACATGGAGCAATACATAGAGATGTCTATTCAATAGGCATAGGAAGTCTATGACTCGGATCCCAATAAAGCCAAGAACTTGATAAATAGTCAATGGTTGAAAGAACCCAGGCATATTATCTCGAGATGGCCGAAAGGACTTCCATGAAGTGACTTCAAGGAGGATGTCAGAGAGAGGATCACTCTCCTAAGAAGGGTCAAAGGCTTACCAGAATCATCTCATTTTCATGAATGGATGTATGAATACATTCATATCATATGAAGAAAGAAGGCTCACATTGACTGGGGAACTCAAATCAACGATGAGATCCATGAGCAGTTGATAAATGTACCAACCACTTTGAAGTTCTATATGACTTCTTATTTGGTTTATGCAACAACCGTGATGAGACAGTTCCCAGTACTTTCTACAAAAAGGAACCGACATTCTGTACCAGTGTAGAAGTATTTCTATCAATTGGAGCTGAAGGAGTGTCTTCACCATTTCAGAAGGGTTACATATGCTTTCTTCGCACCTCTTCGATACATCTTTTATCCAACTCTTGAAAAGAAGAGAGTATCAAACGAGGCCTATAAAGTGGTAAGCAAGGTTGGATGCATATTCTTAAAATTTCCAAATTTTACTTACATGAGGGTAGGATGCTACATTGGGTGCCCTTACATGCTTCTCAGATATCCCTTAGACAAGTGGGTACTCATGGAGTTATGCAAACAACTAATTTTAGTTCACAAAGAATGGATGAGGATCCACAAACCAAGATTCAAGTTTCCACTAACGATTGGTAGGTATACCATCAATAGTGTGCAAAAAGCTAAATCAGTCTATGCAGAGATGTAGGTCATGACTATAAGGACTTATAAATCTAAATTTGACTTTGATTTTTGGAATGTAAAAAAGAGGTTGAAAAAGGATCACAGGCACAAATATCGCTTTGAGGACATTTGGGCTAATTGCAAAGATGAAGAAGATATCCATAAAATGGATTAATGCAGGCTAATCGTGCAACAAATCAGGTATCTTGGTGTTGTTGATCTTCCAAAGGATTTCAGTGATCCAGGTGACATTATGAATGCCACCTATGATGAGGATGAGATTTCTAGGAAACCCTTGCTTGCAGTACAGTGGTCAAAGAAGGAATGTGTTTCTATCAGGGAGAGACTTGCTCCCATATTGGCTAACACTACAGAGTAGTTACACAAACATGGTTTCCAAATGAAATCCTTCAAGACAAAGTCAAAAGGAGAAATACCCAGAGCTGAAATCAACCTGCAACAAGAACTTTTCAAAAAAGACAAGCAAGCGGCTATTCCCTCTTCTTCCCGAAGAGGCCCTAGAATAAATTTCATTGTTGGAAAGAGGGATACGCGGGTAGTTCAATAAGAAGAAGCCATGGAATTTGAAACATCTCGCCCAAAAGGAAAAAGGGCTCATTTATGAAGAGATTGATTTCGAAGAAGAGGAAAATTCAAGTGAAGAATCTTCCGAAGAAGAAGATTCTCAAAAAGATGACTCTAAGGAGGAAGAATATTCCCCACATGAACAAGTCTGATGGCGAAGAAGGTGAACAATAAGGTGAACCAGATTTTGAAGAATTAGAAGGTGATAAACAAGAACTCGGGCATGGCGAAGAACAAATCCTTTCTCCACATGATAATGTTGTAGAGGATCTACCTCCCACATCATCACATGTAACTTCAAATGTTCCTCCCACACCACCTAATATAAACACTCCTCCACCACCTTTTCCTACATCACCTCTTCCTACATCAACCATACATGCAGTGAATGTCCCCATTCCTCCCACAACATCAACTGTACTTGATACTCCTCCATCATTTTCAAATACACAAACGGTTGATATTTTACCAAGTCCTCCATCATCCATTCCCAGCTTGTCATCTCCCTCCTATGAAATTACTTATGAGGTTGAATTCAATAGGTTCATGTAGGAATCTTTACATGGTCAACTTAGTGTGCAATCTACTGGTGCATTCATGACGAACACTATTCCGATTGTCACCATACCAGTTGTTCCTACAAAAGCGATTGTGATGGAAGAGTTGACAATCAGCCAAGAAGCTCATACTTCCTCTCTTCCCCCTTGGTTGGTATCTCAAGTATCAAAAAGAAAAAATCAAATGATCTCTCCAGAAGAACTTGATCTTGAAGAGATAACCCCTCCAAAAGCCAAGGGGAAGAAAAAGGCAAAGGTACATTCCAGGCTCCATGTTGACAAATCCGGTCAAAAATACGTACAAATTGGAATACTATCTCGAGAGGAAGGAGATGTGAAAATGGAAGATTACACTGTAACAAGAGTTCAACTTGGCAAGGTTACTAATGAAAGTGCAAAGGCAGATGCACAAGTAGTCTTGGATGCGTTGGCAAGAAGGTTAGACAAAATGGAGCAAGCTCAAGACATGTACAAGCATAAGGCCGAACAATATGCAGTTGTTTTGAGGAGACTTGCAAAATCTTCAAGAAATATCCAACCCATGGCTACTGAAAACCTGGAAGAACCAGTAGTACAGAAGGCTAAAAGCTTGCCTCCAAAGGTAAAGCCTTGTATGGTTTCATTGATGAATTAATACAAGATGGTTCACATGTAATAGTTGCTACTAATGAGAAGGCCACACAAATAGCTCAGCTCAAATTAGAGCTTGATAAGGAGGAAAGTGTTCTTACTCAAGAACACAAATAAATGGAAAAATACCTATCATTTTGGTCATAGATGAAACAAGCAAAGCTCAAAAAATTGGTGCAAGCCGAGGTAATTCCCGACAAGGAGAAATATGTAGAGGTAAGAGAATCACTCAAGCACCATATCCATGTGATCATATCTCTTATTGAAGATCTTCACCATGTACAAGAATATTTCAAAGGACATCATGCTATTCTAGAGAAGGGAATCAAGGAGTTGTCAGGCAACCTTCTTGAAGAGAACCAGATTTTCCTTCCAGCCATCAAAATTTCTAAGATCTACAAATAAGCCATTATGCAACAAGTGGAGGAGGCCAGTTTTTCCAAATCCTCCATACATGTCATTTGTGATATACGACTAACCATTGATAATATTAACACACATCTTCATAGGTGCAAGAAAATTCATTCATCAGCTAGAAGGTCAATCACAATAATTCACACCCTTGTAGATTACATAGTTGGACCAGATGATACGTTCATGCAGGAGACCAAGAAGAAGTATGAAGACTTTTGTGCCCGAAGCAAGGAACCATGAAGACTCTTGATCTCCAGTGTTGAATTTTTTGATGCTTCCCTTTACACATTTTGTAAATAGTTTTTGACATTTTAAATGTATTTTTGTCAAATGTAATTACATCAAAAATATGAGATGTAATTTCACAGAGATGAATTACATGTTGACATAGTCAAAGTTAGGGTTTTCTATTTTTACTCAACTAATTTCCTAGATTATCTCTTCCCTCTTTTCTATAAATAAGAGGGATTTCTATTGTAATCTTTACCTTTAGTATTTTACAACAAAGTGCTTCTCTTTTGTGAAACAAACATTGAGACTTTGTGTTCAATTTTTTGAATCTAAATCTGATCAATAAAGAAGGAAGTTGCATACCAAACTTTGTGTTGGAATCAATTCTCTTTTGGTTTGAATAAGATTAGTGGTGATTAGTAGATGAGATATGAAGTGCTTCAAATAAATTTATCTAAACTTTGTTTTGCATTCTTTATTTGGATGTACGTTTACTTTTGGTTAACTATTGTTGAATGATCTACAAGATTTTGTGCTTGTAATCATTCATGTTGTTCATGGAATTGTTGTATCTAGAAGACTTTGTGCTTCTAATACTACAAACGATACGTCTATCACAGATCCATCAGTGAAAAAGCTACGGAAAGACTTTGTGCCTTCATGAGCTTTCCTTTTTCCTTTTTATTGTTATTATTATCATACCTGGTATCTCTACACTTTGCTTTGACAAGATAGAGGTATTGGCATTACTGCTTGTTTTTAGTTTAAGGTTACTTTGAATTAGAATTATCAATTGTGAAGCATTATAAAACATCTTCTCTGAAAAAGGAGAGAAGCATGAATGTAACACACACCCCCCATTTCGTAGTTGTAGTGTACATCTTGTGAATATTTAGTTAGTTTTATTTAGCTTCTAAAAGCAGTAAGAAGGTCACCTACCCTTTCTGAGAGGAGAGATTATATCTCACACAACTGTGGTTGAAATCTAGGTCGTGTAATCTATTGAAAAGATGATTACATAATTTTCACCCAACAATATTTTATATGTTGATTTATTTATTAATCATTGAATAGTTGATTTCATGGTTGCATTGGTTATTTGTGTTCTTGTTTTAAATAATGTGTTTGATTAGTAAATCAGGGTGATTTTGGGTTATTGTTTCAAATTGGATTCATTTGTGCGAAGTTGATATGGTAGTCTTTCAGAGGTTAGGAGGAAGTATTTTGTATGTATGGGTTTTGTGTTGTTTCATTTGGAAGTGGTTGGTAATGTGTTTGAGATGTGTGCAAGAGGATTTATGCCTTGCACTGGGTATTCATTCTTGTGGTTGGGATATGTGAGCAATATGGTCAATGCCTTGCTCTGTGTGTGGGTTTTATGTGATTTTGTTAAGTGTGCAAGATGGTTTTACCTTGCTTGTTGTGTAGGGTCTACTAGTTGCAAGTAGGGAGAGTGGCTCTCAATGGGGGCCAAAACCCAAAGTGGTGTCTAGGATAACCCATTTGGGAGTTTCTTAATACAATGATAACCTAAAATGAATTAGGGGGATGGGTAGATTTCACATTAATCAAGATAATTGGATGCCTCAACCATGCATGTAGTGCTCATTTAGGCTAAGGATGGGTTAAGAAGGCTTGGTTGGCAAGATCAACTTCCTTTTCCTCATGAAAGGAATGTTGGTTCCGCATGTGTCACCCTATGGGGTCAATGTCTAGTGAGAGATTTTCAGGATAACCATAGATTGGGGCTGACATCTTATGAGAGACTGTCAGGATAAACCATGCTAGGACCATGCGATGACACTCTTCCCTATTGCAGTCTAGCATTCCCTAGTTATGTTTTCCCTTCTATTGTGTGAATGCCTCTGGAAGTGATGTATGTGTCTATGTGATGTTAATGTTGCAGTATCGTGTTGGAGCCATGTTTAGTCTTGTTTATGTTATCCTTTTATCTTCATGGCTGTCTGTTGTAGTGGAACCTTATGTTATCTCCTAGCATAGGGGGTGGACCTCAGGGTTCCACATGGTCAGGAGGTTGGTTCGTTTTCCTCCATTGGGTTTCCTTGCTACTTGTTCGAGTACGTGGAGGTTGTACCTTGGGTAGTAGATTCCACTTCTTGATCCAGTTTGAGAAGATAGTCTTTGATGTATATGTATTGGACTTGTATATCAATTGTACTATTTATTTTAATTTGATGTATTCTTCCCAATTATATTTATGGAAGCATTATTGTAAACAATGTAATGATGTAACAAATTTTGATGTACTCTCATCTAATGTAATTTGTATTTATACTTGTTAGTTACTTATAAATGATCTTTCATGTTGTTTAATGGATGGCATGTTATAGAAATGTATATTGTTGAATTATTTAATGTGGTGGATTAAAGTGAACTCAATTATTAGATAAATCATGATTAATGAAATAATTCTAGTTCTTGATATTAGATGTGTTAGTAGCGTAGTCATGGAACCTTAGAGGACTTAGGATTAGAATGTATGCTATGTTATTTTATGCAGTTCATTTTTATTCTATTATAAAAAAAATCCTTCCATTATTATGGCTTAGATGTGTTGTCCTCTAGGGTTCCTTGGCAGGGTGTTACAATTGTTGTATCTGAAATGCTTTTTATGATTAAGCCTCCTCTTACACTTGGGGCACCTTTTGCAACTTCAGCCTTTCTAGTGGTTGGGGCTAAAGCCCGAATAGCAAGAGTGTCCCACTGTTGATTAAAATTTGACCCTTGTAAAGCCAATGTGACTTCTTCTTCACTATTAAAAATGGGGGCATCTTGTCTTCTCATAGTGTCAAAGGCAATTGTTGATGCCAGGTCTCATTCTAGGAGTAGTAACACTCCACTCTTTCTCACAAATTCCCTACCCTCTTTTGCAGAAATGTTCAAATACTTGGCCCTCATTTCATCTCAGACCTTGGCTTCAACAACCTCTTGGGGCTTCCCAGGGCTCTCACTTCTCCTTGTTTGCACAATATTGCATACTCATCCTTCATTGCTCTCCATACATATTCCTTGAAATTTTGTGTTTTAAAAAATTGATCATCTTCTATAAAGCTTTCATAGGCTTGTAATCTGACATACTCAGACTTAGGTCAGTTTTTCTCAACCTAAGGCTCATAGTCTGTGATATTATTTCACCTTGAGGAGATGACAACCCTTGCGTTATTTCCTCATCAGTTATAGAAATTTCATCATCTGACTCTTGTGCAGGATAGTCAACTAGACCAGAAGCTTCAACCTTTTGCTTCTTTATTGATGGGCATGGATCCCTTGGAGGGGATGATTCTCTAATTGAAGAATCCAATTCAAATATTTCAGGGGTAGAAGAATGTTATAGTGATAATGGAGGTAGTTTCTACTGTGGTGAATGCACTTTTGACTCCCCAAATTATGCAAGAGTAGCAACTATTTGTTGCTTCCTTATTGTGCCTTTCCTCTTGAGTATATGTGCACCTTCTTGGAAGGATGCAAAACTGAATCTCCCTTCATCATAGGGTCCTTCCCCTTATCTTGCACAAATTTTATCTCCTTTAATCTTGCCACTACTTTGTCAAAATTATGTATCATAACTTCAATATTTAAAATTGGGTCACTAATATTTGACAAAGCTTTAAAATCGGGCTTCTTAACCTTAGTTTCTCTTTCCAATTTCACAAAAACACCCCACTTCTTCATTCTATCAATTTGGAGATTAGAATAAAAAATGTTTCTAATGAGGTCACTAGGCATAGTGTGGGTGTGAACATACAGACCTCCCTTATTTCTCTTCATTAACCAAACTATGAATCCCTCAGGGTCATATGTCTTATATGCTCAAATCTTCATATTGTAATGACTGAGATAGTACTCCACAATATTTCTCCATCCATATGTAATCATGAAAAAATAAGCAAACACAGTGTATGTAGGGAAGAAAGTTCCCTTTTGCTTCTCATCTAGGAAGAAATCATTTACATTCCCTAGTTGCCACATCACCTCGAAAAACCCAATCCTTAGAGGCACTTCCCTAGGGAGTATGCAGGGTGTCAATTATGTGCCAAATACCCTTGGAACTATACAATTTTTATAAGGGATTACATCCCCCCAGTTGTGAGCAATATTCAAATCAAGCCTCCTTTCAATTGGCCTCAAAAAATTATGTAATTCCTTGGGGATCCTAGGTACATCCACCATTAGAGCCCTTCTCAATTTGGTGGCAAAAATATTTTTAGCAGTCACATAGTCGGTCTTTTGTTCATTACTATCCAATATAGGGGTCCATGACTGCACCGACATCTCAATACCATCCACAACCCTTTTAAGTTCTATCTCCCGACCAAAATAGTTTGCACCTTTGAAAAGAAACATATGCATAGAGAGTGGAAACCACCAAAATTTGACACCAATTTTCCCACCCTTCAAGCCAACCAATCCTTTGTGAATTTCCTCTACTATATAGGTGGAAAATCATATAAGGTATTTATGTTAAGATGTTGGATACTTGCAGCCATGTAGATATGAGCCATTGACATGCTAGAGCCAAGATCAAACCCTAGAATTTGGCAAAGGGAGTAAAAGGTATTCTAAAAATATGGTTGGAAATACTTAACAAGGAGGGGATCAAAATTAGAGGGTCCCAAATTAATCTTCCTTTTATTGATTCCCTTCCCTACTGATATCATAAAATTGGTCAACACCAACACCTTGAAGTTGTGTTTTATCCTTTTGTATTCCTCCCTCAACATCTGCTCATCAATATTAACTATGTCATTGCTCCAAGTGTTCAACTTGAACACATATGAAACTTCTTCCTTATTAACCCATACCATATTATGTCCATTATGAGCTCTAACAACCCTAACCAAAGGGTCATAGTACACAACAATTTCTTTGAGAAGATCAACATCTATGAACATGTTGGGTACAACCAACTTACCCATGTCCAACCTCCAGGGGTTGTAGAAAGGGATACCAAAATTTCTATTTCCAAACCATCCCTAGAAAAGACTCCATCCAGAGACAGAGTATGGTAGGGAAGCATCTTTAATTATACAATAATAATCAATGATGCCAAATTTAGTTCCAAGGACAAAGTACATACTTTGTCTCTTTGATTTCTCAGAGGTTGAAGATACCAATTGATAGACTAAGTCTTGTGACAAAGGTCTTTTAGCGGGCTTCGACTCAGAAGATTGGTATTTTGACGCAGATGCTTTGACTTTGGGTGCCATAGTAATAGAGTTTGTGAAAACTAGGGTTTAGTACTTGTAGTGTAGTAAGATGCATCCCCTTGCATTTTCACACTTGTTTGGGCCGCCTTGCTTATCCTCATTTATGGATTAATTGGTCCTATTTTATGTCCACAAACCCTATGAACACCATCCTTTTTCTGGATAATCTTGGCATTCTCCAATGCATAAATGATAATCCGATGATTCTGATCTATGTGTCCCTAATTCTGGTTGGGACTAAAATGCAACTTAGGGTGTCTTTGTCCCCCCAAGGTCTTGGGACCCTGATTTTGAGGCATCTTAATTGGGCCCCTTTTGGTGTTTGTGCCCCAAGTTTCATGACTTGGGACTAAGATGCCACCTAGGGTGTCTTAGTCCTCCTTGAGTCATTTACGAGATTTAAATTCAAATTATGGCAGGATTTAGCTTCCTTTATTTAATGAATTCATATTTCGGCTTGGTGTGATATAATTTCGGAATATTAAGCATAGATAAGTATAAATACAAGGTTCATTCATTCATTTTCATCCTAGCAACTTGAGCATTCATTCCTAAGGAAAATTTATGAGATCGAGGGCATTCAAGAGCAATTCATCAAGTATTTGGAGCCATCATCAAGATTCAAGCATCATATCAAAGGCTATTCTTGCATCATGTGTGTTGTGCTAACATTTGTGATGTAGGGTTTTGATTCAATCAAGCAAGAAATTCAAGATCTATCAAGCATTTTAAGATTCATATCCATTGCAGCCATTTCACATAAGTTTGTAGACTTTACAAGGGTTTGGTGAGTTGTAGAGTTACATGTGGGTGAAGCCACAATAGTGGTTTGCACTTCCAGTGACGAAGGGAAACTCACAAAAAATGACCCCATGGCAAAATTTTACATTTTGGGGGTTCGAACGAACTAGATGGTTCGACTGAACCAAAAAAGGGTTCGCTTGAACCAGGGTTCGAGTGAACCCATTAATTACATGCACAAACAAAATTCACATGAAAACCCCTTTTGGGAAGGGGGTTCGAGCAGGGTTCTTCGAGTGAACCCCCCATTTCCCTGATGTTTCACAAAATTCACAAAAAAAACCTAACTTTTTGCACTTCAAAGCTCGGTTTGAACATGCAAATGGTGGAGACTTCACAAACCCAACTAGAATCAGGTAGTCCTCAGAATGAGCTATCCAACGAATATAATTTTGATATGTATTTTTTTTTTAGTTTTATTAAATATAGGTTTTCACCGAAAATGAAGGTCTATGTTCTACACATGGAAAAATAGCAGATTATCAATATTTTTTTTTGAAAAATATAAGTGCACCAGATATTGAAGTCCTTGATCCAACAAAAAAATAAATTGAATTTTGATATATACAAAAAAGTTACGCATTATACGGTCACACTAGGTCTGAATTGTAATTGGTTTGACTTCAAAACTTGATTAAAGAAAAAATATTCAATAAAAAACTATCTAACCAAGTGGAAGCACTAGATATCAGAGTTACAAATCTAAATTCAAAATAATTAGAATTTTATCCATCATGGAAAAAATTTATGCGTTATACGATGTGAGTCACTTTTTAAAAATGTTGTTTTCTGAAGAAAAAAAAACCAGTTTTCCCGAGAGATAGAAAAAGAAGTGCAATTTGATTCCAAAAAAATTGGAAAAAATATTTTTAGAATCTACAGACAAAATGTGACGAGACTCTAGTTTGCATCATCTTCAAATTACTCATGGTTTAGGCGCTATAGGTGCCTGAATGTGAAGATTTAGTTAAAAATAATAATTTCAGTGTCGAGTTTGGCCAAAAATTGTAAACCACTATTGTGGGATCACCCATGTTGTTCATTCACCATTTCCCTTCATTACTTTATTTCATTTCAAGGTTTAATTACCAACAAGGGGTTTGACCAAGGCAAACCCCCATTCACTAACAATCAACAAATTTTTCCCTTATTGCATATTTGTGTTTGCATGTTTAGGTTGAAGTCTTGAAGATCATTTGGAGTGAAAAGTTGTAAAAGTTGAAAAGTTGCATTGCAAAGTTGTCATCTTCATGGAAACTCACCTACAGGTTAGATTTGGAAGTTTCAGAACTTGAGATCCAAGAAGAAGCAAGTGCAGACCTTGGAGCTTAGGATCACATTCAGAAATTTCAAAAATTTAGATCGGGACTAATACACCACCTTGGGCATCTTAGTCATCCCAAGCATATCTTTCAAAGATTCCTTCATATCCGGTTCTGACATCTAAAGATTTTGTATTTTCCCCAAAAAACAACAGCATGACCAATACGCCATCTTGGGAATCTTAATCCTCCAAGGCACATTTTGGTAGCTTCGTTACATTTCTAAAATCCTCACAACATCTCCAAACTTCCTAGGTACACATATCTTATCTCCCTGCTGCATAATTTCATTATTTGGGTGCCTCATTTAGCTTGCTTAACTAGGTTTTGTAGGTTGAATCATTTGTCTTTTCCAAACAATTGCTTGGTGGTGAACCCCTCAAAGCTAAAAGAACCCTTCCTAGGTTCTCCTCATTATGAATTGACTCACCTTGTGAGGTTGCTAGTCAATCCAATTAGGGCTCCTAGGACATAATTGAATGACCAAGATAGAATAGGTAATCCCCATCACTCCTATTTTATTTTTGATTCATTTTGGTGAACCTGACTTCTTTGAACATCCTTTTTTTCTAATTTGGAGTCCATAAAAGTCCTAGATCTAGATTGCATCTTGCATTAGTGAAAGTGCATCTAGGGTTTCTTGCATCTTGCATTAGTGAAATTACATATAGGGTTTCTTATTTTTGCATTAGTAAAAGTGCATATAGGTTACATTTTTACTTTCTTGCATCATTTCATTTCATTGAAAAACTAAAAAGTGCATTGTTCATCCTCTTAATTGCATTTAGAAACATTGCTATTGCATTGAAAATTGAAAAATTACATTCAAATCTTGCATTCAATTGCTTGTTAGTAGTTTCTTTTCTTTACATCCATTTGCATGGTTTCTTGTCTCCAAACATCAGGTACCCGGGTAGGCAACCTGAGAAAGTTGTTATCATTCCATAATTTGTTGTTTTTCTAAGAAAAACCTTTGCTAGGACTAAAATTCCTTTCTTGGCGTCTTAGTCCCTCTTAAGGTTTTTGCTTCAGAATCCTCTCTTTGTTGTTTGTTGTTTGTTTCACTCCCTGGAACTTTAGAATCTCACCAGGAGGACCAAGATTCCCTTACTAGTGTCTTAGTCCCTATTGAGTTTGACTCTCTAGTTTTTAGGGTTTGAAATTTCTTTTATGTGTTTCTATGGCTTGCCTTCAGTTTTCAGTTTTCAGTTTCCAGAATTGTTGTTATTCCAATTTCTTTCATTTCAAGTGTAATTGCAAGCATAGGATATTGTGTTCATTGCACTTTCCATGGTTTATTCCTTGTATGAGTTGTAGTACTTGGTGTGCTATTTCTAATACTATGGTTAGACGAAGTGTGAGACTCATGGCATTCCACGATAAGACACTTGTTGTCAATCTTGGGTTATCAAGCTCTCTTACTTCTAGTGTTGGAAGTAGTTCACTAGGTATGGACCATACCTTTGACACCTCTTTTTCCATGCCTACCTTACCTACAAGCATTATGACAAGTGTTCAAACATTGGTTGATCATATTCCTCAAGAAAACATAATGAAAATGCATGAAGACTTAGCTCATTTACAAGATAGTGTGAGTACTGAAAAAATATTCCAACACTGTTATACCTGTTATAGATAGTCTTCACCACATGATGGAAAGTGATGAAGGACTAGAATTTGTGTGTAATATAGCTCACATCTTTGGAAAAAACCTTCCCCCACCACCAATGGTGCTCAAACTTCAAACAATGTGCAAGGAGGAAATCAAACTCCTCCCTCTTCAACCATAACATCAATTCCCACCTATACAACTCCTCAAGTGACAACAATGATACAACCTACTAGCAATATCCTTCCTACCTTGCACATTTCCACTAGTGATCCTTATACCTATGTGGCATCTAATCTCATACCTCCACCCACAAGCAATCCATTCATTTGTCCTTCCAACACATGCAGACTACCACCATATGAACCTCCATCTCACACCACAAGCAATGATCTTATCATTAACCACCTTTTGCAAAGATTTTCATCCCTTCAACGTCAAGTTTATACCATAAATAAAAATCAAAATGGTCCACCTTCATACTATGTCAAGAGCAACCCACTATCCTTGGAGATATTGAGAACTTCGGTGCCACAAGGCATATAAAGATCCCTAGATTTGAGAAATATGGAGGAAAGGGAGATCCTACTAAACATGTTAATGCCTTCACTGCTTTGTGTAGTGACTTTATCCTTGAGGAAAAACTTTTGGCTAAAATTTTTCCCCGATCCTTGAAAGACATTGCCTTGGACTGGTTTTCTGCATTATCGAACAACTCAATTCGTTCATTCAATGAGCTTGTTGAGGCCTTTATTAACCATTTCCAAGTGCACATGGTTACTGAAATGACATTGGCTGATTTGATGAGATGCAATAAAAATGAGGGTGAAAAAGTCACTGACTTTATTTCATGCTACTAGTCGCTTTATTCCCAAATCAATGTGAAGATTCTTGATTCCCACCTTCAAAAGATTTTCATAGAAAATTTACAAAGAAAGATAAGGGATAAGCTCACCATGATGAAATTTTATTTCTTCATGCACTTATGCACTTCCCTTCGAGATTGTCAAAATATCGTAAGTTCTAGTGAACCAAAAGTTACCCTTACCCATCCTAAAAATCTTGAATCTTCAAACCAAAGTACTTATCAACCTTTCAAAAGAAAAACTAAGAGTTTCCTTCAACTAAATTCCACCTCTCAACCTACCCAACCAATCGATACCCAAGTAGATGATATAAAGAAGAGTAATCCTTATATATTTGGGGATCCACAAAGACAATTCACACCTTTACTCGATGCCCTTCACAATATCATGACTCGACTCTTAAATAAAAAAAATGCTTACCTTACCTCCCATCCGACCCCTTGACCCTAGCAAGCCATTACCTCGGAGCTTTAAACACAATGCCTATTGTGCTTATCACCAACAAAAAGGACATGATACAAAATATTGCAAGCATCTTAAACATCTTGTGCAAGACCTCATTGATTCCAATCATATCCTAATTGGAGGTGTGAATGACAAAGGCAATAAGTCTATGGCTCCTCCCAACCAAAACTTGCAAATATTTACCAATCCCATGCCCAACCATAATATTTCATTTGTTAAGGCTAGTGAAATTAAGCCTGATATAATGAATGTTGACACATATGATGGAAATATGAGCAATCATGAACAAAGTCCTATGGATGATGATGAACAGAGTCCTATGGATACTAATAAACAAAGTTTTATTGATACAATGATAGGAGTGATTGACATTGAGCCTCGTACACAAAAAACCATTGACATTACTTTTTCTTCAGAAGAAATAATTAAACATGCACCTGTTGGTTCTCTTTACATAGCTGACATAATCAATAATAAGCCCACTCTTGGGATTTTAATTGATCTCGTATGGGGAGAGAATGTGATCATAGAATAACTCTTATGTGTGCATGAACTCACTCAAGATAGATATGATAAACCAAAAGCATGGATTAAAACACATGATGGTTTTTCTCATGCTATCATGGGCTTGATCACACTCCCATTATAAGTAGGACCAAATAAATCAAATGTATCATTCTCTATTATCTCTAATTTAGATCAATTTTGTGTGAAGTTATGCTAAAAATGGCTTCGCTCCATGAATGCGGTCCCATTTGTTGTCCATAAGTGCTTAAAGTTTTCGGTCGACAGTGGAATATTCACCGTAAACCATAGTGGCTTTAGACCCCCTGTCTTCCCATGGAAATTTCTCCTTAGATTATTTTTGGCTTGAGCCCATGGTACCTATAAGACCCCGCGAGGACTTTTCCTATCCTACCAAAAGTTCAAAGAAAAATTCATAACCAAGCTATCCCTTGAAAACTTGCATACACCCATGATCGAACCTCCACCACCTAAACAAGAAAATTTTGAGCCTAAAGCCCTTCCAACAAACCAAGACCCATCCATGAATAAACCCTTACCTGAACTTCCTACAAGAGACCTAGAGAAAACCAAACAAGTCCTAATCTGCCTCCTAAGCAAATTTATAAAGCCAAAGAGAAAGTGGTTGAACAACCTGCCATGGTTTCTTCCGTTCTTCCCTCACAAGAAGAAAAGGAACCTATGGTTGATAAACCCGCTCCTACACAAACACAATTTTAAAATCATAATAAAAGGAACCACAATTCTAGAGAGCGTAGGCGTAGGCGTCGTGCTATTTCTTGAAAGATGAGTGGCGAGAACAACATTGAAAATCAAAATTTGAACCTGACAAAAGCAATAAACAATGAGCCTCCTCTCTTATCAGAGATTGTAAATTCAACACAACAAGGATCAAAACCTTCTACGGATATTATCATTCGTCCTCCTGTTATGGTTAACTTGGATGATGATGAGAAAAAAACTAAAATTGATGAGGAAGCATATAATGAGTTGAATATGTTATTTTCCTCATCCATGAGCTTAAATGATAACAACCATGATGATCCTCCCAAACCGAGTGATTCACCATGTGTTGAACTTGGTGATTCTCCTAGTACAACACTTGATGTGATCCCTCTCGCTAGTGATTTGCATTCCATATATACTGAACAAGACTAGGATGCAAATGACCTACTGGATAGTTCATCTACATGTTCCTTACTATTATTTTTCATTTTCTTTTCACTTTCGCTTTCATGTGCGTATTGTGATCCCCTGTGATGTTTTATTTGATGTTTCTCTCTCTTTGTGCATTACTCTATTTGTACCTTCATTCTTTTATATGTTGTAAGATCTTCACCTTTTTCTTTTCTTTTCTTTTCATTTCATTTTTGTCTTGTATTTTCCTTTTGGGGATGACGCAAGGCATCGAGACACCCTATGTCTCTTCCATGTTGACCCAAAAGGCTTTTCCTTTTCTTTCGCTCTCTTTGTGTCATTCTTCCAATTTTGTGTGTATTTGGGGAATGATGACAATTTTGAGCTCTCTAATATTACTACAACAAAGATAGATACTGACCCCGAATCCATAGATCCCTTATTTGTTTCTGGGGGGCAACCCTCTTTTCCTTTTCATCTTTTGGCTACTTAAAGTAATTGCTCATAGTATGGTGTTATAAATTTATTTAAAGTGGGGGCATACATTGGCATTATTTTAGCATGATTTCATTTGCATTTTCTTTTCATGTTCCTTGATGTGATTTTTTTTCTTTATTCAATGTGTTTCTCCTCTTGCTAGTGTCTTTGGGTTTGACTTCCTCCACGAGTGTGATATTTCTTTGTCCTCTCTTGGAAACATTAGATATAATGTTCCATAGGATGAGACATTGCACTTGTCCTCTCTTGGAAACAAGATGAGACCTTTTGTGCATGTCCTCTCTTGGAAGCATTGGGTATGATGTTCCCCAAGATGAGACCTTGTATCTATCCTCTCTTGGAGATGTTAAGCGTGATGTCCCCTAAGAGTAAGACCTCACATGAACTAAGGAAAATCCCTTTGAACATCCCTCTTTCTTGTTGCATTTTTCTTTTTTCTTTAGTAAATTCATGGAGGTATGGCTTTGATATGGACTGCCTAGGGCTCACCTAGTGAACAATTAGCTTCACTAGCCCATGTGAGTGTGCATTTTCCTTTTTTCCTTATTAAAGTCATGGAGGTATGGATTTGATATGGACTTCCTGGGGCTCACCTAGTGAACAACTAGCCTCACTAGCCCACGGTGTGAGCATGCATTTTTGTACCTTATTAAAGTCATGGAGGCATGGCTTTTATATGGTCCCCTGGGGCTCACCTAGTGGACACCTAGCTCCCACTAGCCCTTGTGAGTGTGTTTTTTGTTTGCATAGTGGATAGCGTGTTCTACTTGTAAAATTCTTCAAGCCTAGACCTCATCCACCGCATTGGACGACCAATTGAAGCTTGATCCATTGCAGTTTTTCCTTTTCCTTTTGCCTTTTTCTCGTCTTTGATGGTGTATGTTTGCGATTTGGTTATGGCTTCATATATCATCCACAAGCGTGTTCCTTTGTGCCTATGTTGGTATGCCATAGGATCTTGATCCCGAGGGCTTGATCATCCCTCTTGATCATTGTCATTCTATCTTACTAGCATTGGTACATTTGAACCCCTCTTTATTACATGGTTCACTACTTTAGTGTGAGTTTGAAGCAAGTTCATCCTCTCACTAAATTGGGGGCTAAATGTAGTGTAGTAAAATGCATTCCCTTGCATTTTCACACTTGTTTGGGCCCGCCTTGCTTTATTTATCCTCATTTATGGCTTAATTGGTCCTATTTTGTGTCCACGAGCCCTATGAATGGCATCTTTTCTTCTTATCCCGACATTCTCCAATGCATAAATGATAATCCAATGATTTTGAACTGTGTGTCCCTAATTTTGGTCGAGACTAAAACACCACTTAGGGCGTATTTATCCCCCCGAGGTCTCAGGACCTTGATTTTGAGGCATATTAATCGAGCCCCTTTTTGGTGTCTGTGCTCCAAGTTTCATGACTTGGGAATAAGACGTCACCTAGGCCGTCTTAGTCCTCCTTGATTCATTTTCGGGATTTAAATTCAAATTTTGGTGGGATTTAGCGTCCTTTATTTAATGAATTCATATCTCAGCTTGGTGTGATATAATTTTGGGATATTAAGCATAGATAAGTATAAATACAAGGTTCATTCATTCATTTTCATCCTAGCAACTTGATTATTCATTCCTAAGGAAAATTTATGAGATCAAGTGCTTTCAAGAGAAATTCATCAAGTATTTGGATCCATCATCAAGGTTCAAGCATCATATCAAAGGGTATTCTTGCATCATGTGTGTTGATGTGCTAACATTTGTGATGTAGGGTTTTGATTCAAGAAGCAAGCAATTCAAGATCTATCAAGCATTTCAAGATCCATATCTATTACAACTATTTTTCACAAGTTTGTAGACTTTACAAGGGTTTGGTGAGTTGTAGCATTGCATGTTGTTCATTCACCATTTCCCTTCATTACTTTATTTTATTTCAAGGTTTAATTACCAACAAGGGGTTTGACCAAGGAAAACCCCCATTCACTAACAATCAACAATTTTTTCCCTTCTTGCATATTTTTGTTTACGGGTTTAGATTGAAGTCATGAAGATCATTTGGAGTGGAAGTTGTAAAAGTTGCAAAGTTGCATTGCAAAGTTGTCATCTTCATGGAAACTCACCTACAGGTTAGATCCAGAAGTTTCAAAACCTGAGATCCGAGAAGAAGCAAGTGTAGACCTTGGAGCTCAGGATCACACTTAATTTTTTTAGAAATTTAGATCAGGACTAATACACTACCTTGGGCATCTTAGTCCTCCTAGGCATATCTTTCGAAGATTCCTTTAGATCTAGTTCTGACAACCAAAGATTTTGTATTTGCCCCAAAAAATAGTAGCGGGACTAATACGCCATCTTGGATGTCTTAGTCCTCCAAGGAACATTTTGGCAGCTTCTTTACATTTCCAGAATCCTCACAACATCTCCAAACTTCCCAGGTACACATATCTACCTGTTACATAATTTCATTATTTGCATACCTCATTTAGCTTGCATAACTAGGTTTTGTAGGTTGAATGTTCATTTGTCTTTTCCAAGCTCATTTTCTTGGTGGTGAACCCCTCAAAGCTAAAAGAACACTTCCTAGGTTCTCCTCATTGTGAATTGACTCAACTTGTGAGGTTGCTAGTCAATCTAATTAGGGCTCCTAAGACATAATTGAATGGCCAAGATAGAATAAGTAATCCCAATCACTCCTATTTTATTTTCGATTCATTACTCATCAAATTGCAAGCTTACAACTAGGGTATAGGTTGACGCAAGGCAATAACAAGACTAAACAGGTATCATTCGAATTGAACGCCAAACCTTAAAAGAAATGCAACAAAACCAGAAACCCTAATGGAAAAATGATAGAATGAGCACTTACAATTTTTTTTTAAACAACTGAGAAGTAGAATAACAATTTAACTTACTAGTTTTGCGAACACTTAAAAACCCTAATTCTTGTCGAACGAGCTTAAAAATTTCAGCGAGAACTTCTTACATGCGTTAAATGCTTTAACATTTTGCAATTATAATTTAAAGCAACTTTTATGGCTTTAAAACATACCAATTGGCAATTTGGTAGCTCTGCGTCATATCCACCATTATGGTTCACTCGCACGAACCATAATGAATGATACGACTCATTTTATCTCAATCTTGAAATTTGAATTTTAACCGTCGATCTCGTAGTGAGATGGCCCAACAAATAGCTCAAATTCAGTCAAATAAGTTTGAAAATTTGACTATAAATGTCTGTCGCCATTGACCAACCAAAAAACACCATGTGGATTTATCTTTGTGCCACTCTACGAGCCCCACCATCTCCACACGCGTTGAAATTGTCTACATGTCAACCTCCCCACTTCCCCTCTGGGTTTAAAGCGTGTGCATATTATGGCAGTGGGGAGGCAGGGAACGGTTGAGATTTGTTTGTCAGAAACCATACAATTGTGATTTGTTTATCAGAAACCATAGTATCTGTTGATTTGAACACCTTTAGTCATCAGCGCCTTCGAGCAGTGATAAGACCTGCCAAAAGGGTGTCCATGTGTCACCTACCCGTTATCCCACCAACTCCTTAATTTGATTAATTTAATCCCGCGGGATGGAGGGGAACCAATAGAAAGTAGTCAATGGGACCCACTAAGCATAACAAAGGATTTTAATAAGCATGTGCACTTATCACATGACTTAAAATGGGCCACTTGCCTAGGTTTATAACATGAACGATATTGAGCGAATATTAAACCCAAACTTAGGGAAAGAACAAGAATTAAAGAATTTTATGACCCGCATAAGACAAGGCAAGATTTATAAGGATTCTACAAGAAGTAAGCAAGAACACTAGGCTTAAGGGGCTAGTTGAGTAAACAAATGAAAAGGAATAAGGTATGACTTAAGAGACCGGGAACGGGTAAAACCTGGTCAACTTTGAATTATATTATTAGAATGTAGGTAAAAGGAAAAGATACTATAATATATTTAATTTTGAATATAATATCGACCTATCTTGCTCTCTAGTATTATATTCACTATCTTCTGACTCAAAATAATCAACGATTATTTATAAGTTATGGATGTTGAATTGTTAACTTCTGTTCAACGAATGGATTAATATTCCTTTCAATTTTTTTTATCAAAGATTGTGTGAATGGCAATGCAATATGAATTTATAAGTAGTATAATAAGTTTTGTTCTTTAAAAATGATGCAAAATCACATATCAAATTCAATACCATGAAATACAACATAAAGTATAAAATAACACAATTTCATGGAATACAATATAAAATATAAAATATCATAATTTCATGGAATACAATATAAAATATCATCCACTACAGTTTGGAATATCATGCACTTAAGGTGGAGATTGGTGAAATGACGGTTGTTGCATTTCACATTCAATTATTGGAGGCTTGATCGAATGGGGAAGATTGAGGTAGGATCTCAAAAAGATATGAACATTGAAGTTGTGGGACACAGAGGCCTTTAATACTTGGTACGATCTCCATATGGTTGCGTCACACGAGGTTTTGCTTGAAATAGGGGTAGTAGAGAACATTTTTCCCAATTGTTTTTGTGCTCTCGACACTCTCTTAAGGGCCTATGGAGATTCCACTCTTTTTGAATTCCATGAAGTAGCAAAACACATTCCATAGTAAATTCACTAAGAAGCGGTTAAAGGGGGTAATGGTGTCCAAACACCCACTGGTGCTCTAGGTGGTGAAGGGGATCCTGGGTCCAAAATTTTTGCAAGCAACTTAAAAGCTTAGGGTGAATTTAGAAATCACCACCATGTTTTTGGTGATTCTCATGTACATGGGTGTGTCGAAAGCTCAAGGGAAGAAGTTATGCCAAATGATATTTCAACATTCACTTCTAGAAAATATTGACGCGACATTGGACAACATTGATAGCAACTTCATGACCCCTCTACCACTACACTACTACAAGTCCCGTGGGAATGAATGGTCGGTACCAAAATTCCCTTTGGTACTCTTGCTGAACCACATAGTGCTCAAAAATCACTGGGGGTGAGATAGACAGGCGCACTAACTTCCTCCTGTGTGCAACAAGTATTCTTAAAGACCAGCCAAAGGGATGGGTGAAGGCGTTTATAGTGGCAGCGGCTCTTGACGGGGAGAGGTTTCCCTTAGATGAGGAGGATTTGGAGTTGGGCGTTGGAGAATAATGGGTTGTGAATGATTCAAGGAGTTGGGAAGAGCAAGCGAACCATCCTGCTCATAGTGCCTGTAGTGGTGATTGCCTAGCTATCTAGAATGCAACCAAAGCTAAGCAGACCAACAAGAGAAGATGCAACACTTCCTACTCTTGTGCAATAGTGTGGTGGGTTTGTGTGTTGTCAATGATCAAATAAATCACCAACTTGTTTTGTGGTAGGTCTGTGAGTAGTCTGCATCAGTGTCAAGGTTCAGTTCGTTCTATGTCTAGGTCTAATTTTTTTGTAGATGTGGGCTTCTTACTAAATTTTGATGGGATGCATCCCTGGCATTTGGTTCAAGGGTCTGATACTGTTTGAGAATTGTAAAAACCTTTTTTGATTAATATAGGGTGTTGCCCCATATAGCAACTATTTAACTATAAAAAAGAAAAGAAAATTGATGATAAGTGTGGTAATGTGGATTGAGAAATATAATTTTGGGTCATAAGTTTGCAAATATGGTGAGTAACGAATGGGAGAAATACAATGCATAGCTTGGAAATAGTACAGATTAGGCTTTTGCTAAAGTATGGATAAAATATTGTTTTCTCCCCAATTTAAATTTGGTGACAAGGATGCAAACGTGGAAGATATTTTGTCCCTTCTACTTTTCTACACTTTATGCTTTTCTCTCTTTTATGTTTGGTGTACGTGGATACAATTTTGGAGCATGTGGATATTGCTACATCAACTTGAAGATGCCTTTTGGAAGGCAGAATATGATCTCCATCGACAAATGAAAATGGTTTTTGTCTCATGTAACATTTCCCTCCATTTGGAAATGCAAATATAATTGAAAAGGGACATGTGTACTTTCTAGCCTGAAGCTTTTTTTGCTCCTTCATTTCTATAAGAAGGAATTCAAGGCCAAAAGTATTGGTTCGTTGTTTTGTATTGATCACACATAATTTTGTAAAGGGAATACATAGAAAATTTTAGAGTTTTGTCTTAGGTTTCGAGTTAATCAGTCTGCATATGTAATTTTGATAACAATACTAGCAATTGAATACAAAATGGTTCAAATTCAAAACCATTTCTCTCCTATGTACTTGTTTCATGAATTATGAATAATATGATCAAGGATTATCTTATTTATCAAAGATTATGTGAATGGCAATGCAATAGGAATTTATAAGTAGTGTGATAAGTGTTCTTTAAAAATGATGCAGAATCACATATCAAATTCAATACCATGGAATAAAATATAAAATATAAAATATAAAATATCACAATTTCATGGAATACAATATAAAATATCATCAACTACAGTTTGGAATATGATTCATGAAGTGCAATATAAAATAAAATATCATGAAGTGCAACGATTCACAATTTCATGGAATATAATATAAAATATCATCAACTACAGTTTGGAACAATGGAAACTGATTCATGAAGTGTTGTATAAATACCTAAAAGCTGCTAATTCACTTCCATTTCCCAAATGGAGTTAGGGTCCTCAAATTGACATTCAACTTGAGATAAAGTAAAAGAGTCGTCTTGATTCTGAGTCTGCTCTTCATTTTCTTCGGCCTACGTCTCAAATTCAACATTGATTGTGTCACTATCATTTGTCCCACTGCCACTACTAGTGCCACCAGTACCAACATTTGGAATTGGAGTGTTGCACGACCTGGTCCCTCTTCTTTCGAATGTGGACCTCCAGATTGTGAGTGCCCTTTCAAAATGATTTTTTTTAACATTATAAACAGTTGCTTTCATCCTCAAGCCATTTTCCAAATTCTTGTCTAGTTTGTTTCTTAACTTTGATTTCAAAAATTCCAATGAACTAAAAAATATCTCATCCTCCATTGACCCCAATATCATTGTTTGACATAAATCAATAAGTTTGAAATATTATGATATTGTATCATGCAATATTTCATTCTGACCTAAGTTTGTCCAAACATTTGTTATTGATCTCAGTTCAAAGGCCTTCTCCATGCCCATGGAATCATACTGGTCCCTCATAGTTATTGCAAAATTCCTACATTGTTGTCTAAGCTTATCTGCATTTAAAATTCCTTTTATTGTCTACTCATTGTATGTTACACTTTTCAAAAATTATTCGATCAAGATATTTACTTTATCATGAAAATATTTTGGGCTATCTCGGTTTACCCAAAATTGAGGAGACACAATACCAATGGCTTCAAGTATTTCATTTCAAGGGAATCTTTCATGAATCTCCGAGGAAAGAGATTTTTCAATTTCCTTCAAATTATCACTAACAAATTTAACAATGTTGTTAAAATCTTCCTCTTGAATGGGTACTTCTTTGCTAGAGCGCATGACTGTCTTACAATGGTACATTGGTATCTATTAGATTTAGGAAGATCTAGGAGATAAAAAATAAGCACACATGAACAATGCACAAATTATATTTAGTTGAGCACAAAAAATGAATTAAATAACATTAGGAATGATTACAAAGTTATAGGTTTAGGATGCACTTGTCAAGAATGGCAAATGTCCTAGTAAACCTGAGTTATCGAAAGACCAACTCAACTTAGAGGTGTAGTGGTGTCAAAATAACTCACTTGATGAGTGAGATGTGGTACCTAAGTCCCATCAATCAAGGAGTGATGACACACACTTGCCTAATATTCCTTATTAACTTAAGTAAATAATACTATTTACCTAAGTAAGCTTAACTAAGGTGTGATATTAATAATTACACCAACACCCCCCTTAAGCACAACTTAGGTGGGCACAAAAAACAATGGAAATTTGAGTCCCGACAACAAGGCCTAATAAGGTACTCATTTACAAAGCAAACTCTCAAATAAAGTAGAGAAAGATTAAAAAAACCCAATGGGAAAAAACTATCCTCCAAAAAGAGTGTTTCATATTTTCATCTTTTGTGATTTTGTTACTCCTTGTATTTTTTTTATCATTAACTGCATTTGGCTCCTTTTGTTGATTCAAAGCCATGCTTAGTTGTGATTTTCAACCTTTTTTTTCAGAAAATTGAAAGAAATTTGGAGTGGATTTTTAATCACAACTCTTTGACATCCCCCCTTTTTAATATTTTTGATTCCCCTCTTTGTTTGGCACTTTATTTTAGTGCATATATTTGCATACAATAATGATTATGAAAAAGGACACTTTATATATTAGTGCAAAATCACCATCATTGAATAGAGTTTGAAAAATTAATTTTTCACCCTATTGCAAATTTACACCAATAAAAAAATTTTTGCATTTATAAAATTGAGAAACTCAAATATTTTAAGAAGTTAGAGAGAGGAAAAATAGAAAATAATTAAGCCCTCATGGACTGAAAATAACTAGTAGCAATTGAAATTGCTCCATGTGCAGAAAATTTCAAGACTCACCCACACAAGCTGTGAACAGTCCTCTTAGGAGTCTACCATGCCTACTTCACTCCTCAAAGTGTGGAGCATTTGAGGCCTGTTCACTAGGTCGATTTTCCAAGTGGAGACGACAATGCCACCAACCAATTGTAGATTTGGGTTGATTTGACAACAACTTTCACTATAAATTTGAGGTGTCGCTCACTGCAGATCCATCCTTTCTTAGGCATCCCTTCTTGCAATTTCAAACAAATCGATGACTTGCAAATCATGCCTCACATCCTCCATTGCCAATGCTAGCGCAACAATTTTGAATCACTACATAGCATTTTGGTTATAGCAAAGATGGGAGAAGATTTGGATTTAGCATATATCCCTGCACATGGGGAGAGTCAGCTTGTACAATGAGGCATGCAAATTTGAGTTGCAGATTTTGTCACCCCTTTTTAATTCTAAAAGCCAACAAAAATGCCTATGAACTTCTCGTCCGCTGCCTACTTTGCCTTCTCCACTAAGACGCCACAAAGTTTGAAGATGGTCGCCCCTCTAAATGCCTTTAAGCGGTAGATTAGTTGTAGAGATTCCTTGGACTGGGTGAGGGCTTTGCCTCTGACAGAATGTAACTGGCCTTTCTTCACTTTGGAACGACTCCAAACACATGCACTTTTAAAAAAAGACTGGTCACGCCCTGCACAGTCAAGGCCTGCAATGAAACTCAAAATTTGTCTACAATGAAACTAGAGATTCACGAAAAAATGCAGAGATTCACGTTGGGGTTGGGGTTGAATCTCACAAAATACAATTGGATTGCTTCATCTTTGGCTTGCAAATATCTCCTTCCTACTCTGATACCATACTAGATTTAGGAAGATCTAGGAGATAACAAACAAGCACACATGAACAATGCATAGATTATATTTAGCTGATCCCAAAAAAATGAATTAAATAACATTAGGAATGATTAAAAAGCTATAGGTTTAGGATGCACTTGTCAAGAATGACAAGTGTCATAGTAAACCTGAGTTATCAAAAGACCAACTCAACTTAGAGGTGTAGTGGTGTCAAAGTAACTCACTTGATGAGGGAGATGTGGTACCTAACTCCCATAAATCAAGGAGTGATGACACACACTTGCCTAATATTCCTAATCAACTTAAATAAATAATGCTATTTACCTAAGTAAGCTTAACTAAGGTGTGATATTAATAATTACACCAATAGTATCTCATATCCGCATACACGGATACATAAGTGCCCGATTGCATTAAAATGTAAATAATTATCAGGCTTATTCAAATCAGTAATTCTCTACCACATGAAATAATTTGGGCTTTCAGAAGTTAGATCTAGATATAGATGATCGAGGGCCATGCATGTATGTCTATGTAGTTTGACATATTCATAAATATACATAGTTCTGTCGGGATTTCTTCACAAGATTTTTTATTTCATCCAGCATGGGGAGAAGACTAGTTAAAGTCAAGAGTGTCTTTATATCACTTAACCTATGTAAGAGGTCAAGAACTTTGTTTACTGTGTTGTGATGCTCGTACATTACTCCAATCAAGGATTGATATTTTGAAAGAACTCATTACTCTGGTCCATGCAGGGAGATCCATCTGGTATTGACATCCTTGAGAAACTTGTTTCCTACTATTATGCCCTCAGCAAAATTTTGAAATTTCGTGAAACATTTGGGACTTCGGCAGAAGTATGCGTAGAGCTTGCAGATTAGATTTTCAACTTTTGATACTATAGGAAACTTGCTTACAATTTTGAATGCTAAATTCATTTTGTGGGACATGTAGTGAATGCCAAACATGTATAGTGCACAAGTAGTTTGTAAATTTGTGCAAACACCATTCCTTTGACCTTGCATCACTATAGCTCCATTAGCTCCTACACACACCAACTTTTTGGCAATTGTCAATTCATCCATACCTGCAATTTCATTCAAATATTTCTTGACTAGTTCAATAGATTTTGTGATGTTGAATTGTCCTTCATTTTATGAACACAAAGAAGATGAGCTTGATGGACATGTTTTTTTACAATATACACATGCATACAAACCCAAGAAGTATTGTCTATTGCAATAACTTCATCTAAAGATAATGCAATGAGGTTTGAATCTTTTACTTTCTCCTTTAAATCTTGCTTTTCCACTGCAGCAAGATAGTTTTCCCATTCCCATCCAACGTTTACTGACCAATGTGAAAGGAAAGTGAGGAACACCCAAAAAAGATAATACATTAAAATATTATGGGTGGTCTATCATAGTATGCCTTCTAGACAAAATATGAAAAACAACACTCATCTGAACAATTTTTGATAGATTTGCTCCCTCCATTGCTTTTCCAAATTGAGCCTCAAGTGTACCTTGACATGCAACAAGCTTCAACATTCTTTTCTCATGCTCTTCATATTCTGCGACATACTTAACATGAAGACATTCTTCCTTTGATTCCCGTTGTACGACTAATTGTTCCTTTTTGTCTATGATTTATTTTTCATAAACTTTATCAATATGCTTTTCTACAGTGTCATGCTTTAGCTGCAACTTCTTGTCTGTTTTACATTTTTAACTACAAATTGTACACATGGATTATGTTGCAGTTTCAACATTTTTTTTGCTTTCCCCACTAGTACAATGAATGGGTACTTTGACAACCAACCAAGTTGAAAATTCCTTGTCATTTCCCACTCGCGCCCCACTTTTGATTTGCCTTTTCTTTTCTTGCTACCAACATCATCCCGATCCAAGTCAATTATCTCATTTTGGACAACTAGGGTATCCCTTGGAACATATTCTACGGTATTGCTATTCTCATTTGACACATTTAACTCAATGAAAATCTCAGTCACCTTGACCTTCCGGTGGTAGTGAGGTATTGTGAATGCCTTCTTCATTAATATTTGGTGGAGGAGTTGATGATGTAGCTCCGTCTTGATCTGATGGATCAAAAGCATTGCCAATTCCAAAGTAAGACTGTATGGTAATTCTACATTTTGGGTGTTTTGATGGGCTCCCATTCCCTTCACCACCATGAGGAGTCTTACCCTTGTTGCTCAACATATTGATCTCCCACTTTGAATAAAATTTGGAAAAAATGTCTTCTTGTTTAAGAAGGAAAAATAATATAGATCCCATTCCCTACTCAATATCATCTTTAAGATTGAAGCAGGAATGAAAAGAGATAAATAAATATTATAACACTATGAAGAAATGATCACACCTTTAAGTTTAGGTTTTCGTTGACTTGCTATTTGTTAATGCAGAAATTCCTGTGTTGTAAGTTTGTAACTTGCCTACGATCAACTTCAAGGTTCCAAGTCTAACTTCCAAATCGAGAACTGAACAACATGTGTAAGAATAAATGACAATTTCAATTGTATTTATATCAATCCATATTTGGCAAATTCAATAGGATTTTTAAATGGTATATTAAAATTTTGGTGAATCTCTCATGCTTATACAACGATACGTTGTAATTTTCAAGGCGATTATGGCCCTATGATTAGCATGGAGGTGTCACGACAATTGGTAAAATGAGTCCTCAAATGTAATTATTTTTTAATGTTATTGGCAAAATGGGTCCTCATAAGCAACTATTTGTAAATTTTAATTGGCGTAATGGGTCTTCACAAGCAACTATTTGTAAAATTTAATTGGTGAAATGGGTCCTGTTACAATGTTGTTCTAATAGTATTGGTGAATATGTAGGTGTTTTATTACATGCTTTCGGGATTCCAGGAAAAAATATTAATCAGTCCATTTGAAATGCATAGTTTGTTATGATGAATTTGTTGTTTAAATATGCCTCATAAAAAATCGTTAGCGAATGGACATGCATTGGATCGATAATTCATAAAATTTGGGTGATTTGGACACCCTGTTGGGTGCGATTAATTCACCAGTTTTGAATTGGCTGATTTCTAGAATTTGCCAATTGGCAAAGATTCACCACTAAAGTTTTCCCTGCCTAATATATAAGAAAATTGTGAGAAAGGTAACCCCAAAGTATAGATACAAATCCTACAAGTATGTCAAGTATGTAATCAATTTTTCTAACAAGTGTGTAAGCATGTTAAAGTAGGGGATGCTAATATGGCCCCAAAGGAAAAATCATGTTCTATTTAATCAATGTTGTAGATAGGAAATGACATATGGCATAAAGGTGAAATGTGTGAAAATTAGTGTGTGCATCATTAAAGATGGTAAAGAGTCATCATGAATCAACTGAATCTCACTAGGTGTCATATGATAATAGGTGTGCTACTATTGTAAGATAGTCATGATAATAAATGCCCAACACAAATATCTCAAAAATATGATCATGTCATCTATCATAGCCAAAAATATTTGTGTCATTAATAGAATTGGTAGCTCTTGAAAACAAGTAATTCAAGGTAGATAATGTGACAAGGTAAATGGGTTTCCAACTATGAATAGAAAAGAGAATAGAAAAAAGTTAATTTAATTTTTACCACTGACATTCTTGTGAGAAAACATTCAAATTGGCTACTTTTGCATGTATTAACCCAACATGAACTCCAATTGACATGCAAGCTTATTACACATAGGCACTTTATTGCATTATCTATCCAAGAGACATATCATCATTAGTGTCTCTCAAGCCTTTTTCTTGAGTTGTAACTCATATTAAATATACATTCATAAATATTTATTTAATTATTTAATAGAAGCTCTCCACTATTATTCTACTTGATTGTAAAAATATCATATCTCTTAGAATATATATATTCACTTGTTTAACAAATATATTTTTCAATTGATAATTAATATATATGTATACAAATACACATACACATATCTACATACATACATACATACATACATACATATGTATGTATATATGTGATTGTTGCTATATTTGTTTATTGTTCAGTAAATTTGGTGATAGATTTAAGTTTTTGTTGGAGTGGTAAAATTTTCTACACAAAATAATAAATTCTAATTATCTGACAACAACATGTTCACCTAGTTCATTCTCACCCACATTCCAACAAGATTAGTCAAAATGAACCTCTTCACAAAGGACTAAATTTGATAATTGTATAGCTATATCAAATATAATCAAAACTTTAAAAATTACATGACACTAAAGGGGATTTTTTAAAACAAGATATCAAAATTTGAATAAGATTATTGTGCCATATATTTAATTTATATATGATTTCATTTATAATGATATATATCTTAATATTTGAAGGGTAACTTCAAATGATTAACCATCATAAAATAATTCCTTGACAAGTAGTGTCAACCATAATTTGGGTCCTACTCCTCACAAAAAATAGCTTTTCATTGTATGTTTATCAACTTACAAACTTGGGAAAAGTTACTTTAAAAGCAATACAAGAAAATAGATTAAATGTCAAGTGCCTCATAACTTTGCAATTCACACATGGGGACACATATACATAGTTATGTTTAGTAATTATTTTCCTCATATACACATTTTAAGTAAAAATATTCATACTTGGGATGCATTTTCTAGAGAGATTAATGTAATAATTTTTTTTTAAAAATCACTTAAGATAATTTTTTTTTTCAAAAATAGCTAAACAACTTAAGATAAATGACAACAAAATCACTTATATTTTTTGTTCCCTTTAATTTTAGATATTTTAACTATTCTTACTACTCAAAATGATTTGTAAACAAAAAAGGAGAAAAATTAACAAGTCTATTTGTGAGAAACTATTATATACATTTTTTTTATACCTCTTATACAATCTCTTTATTTTAAATAATATTAATTTATCTTCCTTTTCTTGGTATAATCTTGATTTAAACAAGTTCATAACAACTAATAAATGCTAACCCACCAACTAATTCATTTCCTTTTTCTCATGCCCAAGAAATATGATACATATGAAGTGTCACAAGAACATTGCTTGTTTCTCTACTGACCAATACACAAGAGAATATATGCATTTGAAAAAACACAACATAAATGAAAGGTAGAAAAAACTATAAATATTATGTATAAACGAAGATTTTTTCCAACATTTATGTTTTATATATAGTTTTCTTTTTTATTTGTTAGAATATTATATTCTCCTATGTATTTCTATTATTTTTTTCTTAATTAAAAATACTTTCCATATTTTCTTAAATCAATTGGGAGGAACCACATGCAATAGTTAGTAGGTACATGTTGACTAATTCTCATCACATGATAGTTTAATAGAAGCTACTCGAGGTAGCCAACACTAGACACTTATCTTAATATTCCACATGATGTTTGTGGCCTTTAATCCCTTTCACATAATTTTTTAATTTTAAAATATTGTTGATTAGTTATAGTTTTTAGCCCATCCACTTAAGTCTCTAGACCCTCTATAGTCTTAATTGGCCTAGATGAAGTCCACTACATTTGATAACTAGCAAGCCCTACCACATATTGGCATAGCCAATGGATTGAGAACATGTGACATGCATTCATTAGTAGTACATGGAAAAGGTTCAATGATTAAATCCTTTAACTGCAAAAATTAGTTGAGTAACTTCCTCTCATTGTTAGATCCCATCCTCACTAGTGTATGTCATTTGATCAAGTTTAAGTAGCATGACCTTTAACCTCTAATTTAACATTACTTTTGACTATAAATCACTATCAAAATTTATTTCTTAGTGACATTCTAATAGAAATTTAGGGCCTTGCATGATTCAATTTTGAGCAATAGTAGTAAAAATATACTTTGGACATTGGAAAACCCCACAAATATGGATATTGTGAGAATATTGATGCCAAATTGTTACAAATAAGTCATTTTACCATAGGTTAGAGAATATTTTTCTTTGCCATGACTTCATTATAATGTTTGTCTAGTTAACCGTGGAAGACAAGTTTTGATCTTTTGAAAAGGAGGGTGGCATGGGTAGTGTGTAATTCAAGATTGCTAAGGGCAAGAGATCAAAGAATATCCACCATATGTATAAAAAATTCATCATCTCCATTTTTCTTTTTGATGAAGAATTTGATGTCATGATATTAATAATCATTTAGATCTTAATGAATCTTGCCACTAAGTACACTACACTTTCATTTGTAACTTCATCCTTTCACAATAATTCCTTTGCATCCTACAAATTATTATCAACTTGTCTTAGTTTTCTAATATTCAAGGTACATGTTAAATGAAAATAATGTAAATGCCTTATCAATTAACACATCCAACAATAAGCAATGGTCAAATGAAAATTATAATCTCACTTATGGTTTTATATGTTGGAGTGCATGTTTGTTTGCCTCTACCTTCTATTCTACTATGGATGCTATGGGGGAAGATCATAAGATGCCTTCTTTTGAGGAGTTTTGTGATTGCTTGAGGAGGGAGTAGGCCAAGTTGATTTAGATGGATGCTCTTCCTAAGAGTCATGCTTTAATGGCTCAATCTTCCAAGGGCAAGGGTAAAAATAAGAATAAGTCTAAGACAAATTCATCTTTCGGTGGTGAGCCTTCCTCCAAGCCTAAGGCAAAGACTGATCAGAAGGATAATCCTCCACCTCCTCCTCCTTCTAACTCAAGAGAGTCATCTTCTAAGTCTAAGAAGAAGAAGGAGAATTGTTCCTTTTGTGGAAAATTTGGGCATAATGACACTTTGTTTTGCGAGGCTAGAAAATTTAGAGGAAGCTATGAGGAAGCATAATCTTGCCATGCCCAAGTCTTCTTCCTTGGGAAAAGGGCAAGCTCTTTTAGCTATGACTTTGTCTTCTACCAGTTCCAATTGGATTCTTAATTCTGGTGCTTCTCATCACATGACTCATACTATGGATCTTCTTGATTCTCTTTCTGATAGTCTTACTTCACATATTGCTATTGTGAACTCTTCTCAAATTATGGTTTTGGGGACAGACTCAATTCATATGTAAGATGGTAGCATTGATGATTTTCTTCTTGTTCCTGATATTTCAAAGAATCTACTCTTTGTCTATTAGATTTGCAATCATGGTGATGGAAGGCTTGTTGAGTTCTCTCCTACTGATGTGACCATTCAAGAGATGCAAGATCATGAGAAGGTAATTGCTACAAACATAGTTGATCGTGCAACCCATTTGTATAGGTTTGATGGATTTGAGTCTTCATCGGGATCATCCCTTATTGCTCATGCAGATCTTATGAGAAAGTTTTGGCACGAACAGTTTGGGCACTTGAATTATAGATATCTTCAGTAGATGAGCACAGAAAATTTGGTAATTGGTCTACCTCAGATCTCTTGTTCAGATGGAGTTTGTCAAGGTTGTGTGCTTGGCAAGCATCATAGGGATCCTTTTCCTAAGGGTATGGTCACACGTGCTTCAAAACCCCTTGAGTTGGTGCATAGTGACCTCATGTCATTCCCCAATTCTTCATTTTTAGGGGCCAAATATGTGCTCACCTTCATTGATGATTTTTCTAGGTGTACTTGGGTTTATTTTTTGAAGTATAAGGATGAGGTTCTTCACCATTTCATGTCCTTCCTTGCATTTGTGGAGAATCAATCAAGACATTCACTTCAGAAGATTCACACAGATAATGGGGGGAGTATGTCAATCAGGTGTTTCAAGAATTTTGTCGTGCTAAGGGTATTCTTCATCCACACAGTGCCATACACTCCTCAAAAAAATGGTGTAGCCGAGTGGAAGAGTATAAATTTATGAGAGGTGGCCAATTGTATGCTACAGTCTAGATCCATGGCTCCCGCATTTTGGGTAGAGGTTGTCAATTGTGCCAACTACATTCAGAACCGTATGCCCGACAAGGTAGTGCAAAATATGACTCCCTAGGAGGCTTGGTCTCATGTCAAGCCCAAGGTTTCCTACTTTAGAGTATTTGTGAGTGATGCATGGACATTCATTCCAGATGACAGGTGCAAGGCAATGGAGAAGAAAAGTCAGCAGTTCATTTTTGTTGGCTATTGTGAGGATGCAAAGGTTTATTAGTTGTTTGATCCTATCACTTGAGAGGCTCATTTTCGTTGTGATGTTCAATTTGATGAGTCCTTCACTCCGAAGGATTCTCCATCACAAGCCTCTCCCTCTCTTCTTCCTAGTTCTTCTTTAGAGGATGTTGTGCTTCCAGAGGATGATGATGATGATGCTCGTAACGATGTTGTTCCTAATGATGGTATAGATATTTTTGTTGATATTACTCCATCTTCTCCTTCTCCTCCACCTGCACCCCATTGAAATTTATGGGCTCGTACACTTTTTGAGGATGCTGGTTCTCTTGTAGGCGATCCCATAGCTACACGCTGCACTCATTCTTGCACTTCAGGTATTAGTCTTTTGAGTCATGCAGTTTCTATTGATCCTCATAAGTTTTTAGATGCTTCGGGTGTTCCAGAATGGGATAGTGCTATGATAGAGGAGTATTCCTCCTTAATGAAGAATCATACTTGGGATTTGGTTCCTCTTCCTAACAGAAGAAAGTTGGTTTAGTGCAAGTGGGTGTATCATACCAAGTTTGCAATTGATGGTTCTATTGATAAGTATAAGACTCGTCTAATGGCTAAGGGATTTTCTTAGGTTGAGGGTATTGACTATTCAAATTTTTTTGCTCCTGTTGTAAATATGGATTCCATATGCCTTGTGCTTTCTATTGTTGTATCTCAGGGTTGGTCAGTGTATTAGATGGATGTGAAGAGTGCTTTCTTGCATGGTGATCTTCAGGAGGATATCTATATGGAGCAGCCACTAGGCTTTGTGCAACACCAATATGGTATTAGAGAACATCAACACAAACAACAACAACCTGCAACCTTCACAATGTAGAGAAGCAACCTAAACATTGCTATTTCACTAGTCGATAATATTGCATTGAGAAGAATGAGGATTTATAATGTACAAAGGCCTTGTAAAAAGGCACGAGGAAAAAGATGGAGTGACAACACAAGAAAGCAGGTGACTACCCTCCATCAATGCACAAACCAAAAAAAAATGCAACTACTGCAATGAATACTAAGTTGGACTTAATATCACACAACAAATAAACGTGCACTCCAACATTATAGGGTTACGGATAATTTCTTTTTTTTTTTAAAATCTAGAAGGTGTCAAAAAGTAGTTTATGAATATTTAAAAATAATAGCTAGCTATGGAATTTTATAATTTCATTCCTTTTGCAAATGAAGGTTTTTATGGAATTTTATAATTTCATTCCTTTTGCAAATGAAGGTTTAACTAATATTAGGGGTGATCAATCTTGATTGCAATTGAGAGAGTTTGAACCTTACGAGATCAACTTAGTTGAACATATTAGAAGCAAAGATGAAGGATTTATAAAAGGTGTTGCATCTTTCTAAGTAGGTTCAAGGGAAAATGTATTTTGTCTTCTTTCCATTTTGAAAATAAGGCATTTAAATGGGGCATCCATATGTAACGCTTGTAATATATGGTGCATGGATTTTAATAAGAACAAACCAAAGAAAAATTAAATGTGCCATTTGTTGTAAAAATACACCTTCTTTCCAAATGAACAAGTTGGATAGATACATTACATTTATCTTGATTATATAATAAATCTTCCAATACATATTTGTTAAGGCACCAATGAACTAGAATTTAGCATATTAGAAACTATGAACATTTCATTTTATTGAAAAAGAAAATTTCATTTCTACTATCAAAAAATCATATTAGTATCAAGTTCAAACATACAATACAATAAAGCCTAACATTAAAAATAATTAGAAAAAATCAAGTCTACTCTTAACCATACTTATGTGTCAACCTATATTGTGGTCTTTGTCGATGCATCAACTACCAAAGATTTAACCTATTTTTTTTTTTTACAACAATTAATAAAGTCTTATAACATGAGACCTACACCATTTAAAAATGCAATCAAATAATTTACGTTGTGTGAGCTTGAATCTAATGAACAATCCAAAACTCTCACATATCTATGTAGAATTATATTGAGCGTGAATATGATTTAATTAATGATCGAACAATTACACTTAAAAATCTCTGACTTATCTATTACACACTAAAATGTAATTACTCGTTTTTATGCTCTCTCTTTTAAAACGTCTTATTAATATCCGATGACACTCGACTAAGCAACTTCAGTTATCGACTCTGGTGCGTGCAATGATTACTTTTTGGGGGCAAATCCAGTTCTAACCATGAACTTCTTTCCTAAGCATGCTTAGAAAACCATATTCATTCTAATATTTTTCATTCCATCTCACAAATGGTGAGAAGTTAACTTGGTAATGTTTCTTGTACAATTCTAATTAAAACAACATCCAGCCATTCTTCCAGGCTCACTTCTTTACTTCTGTATAGATATATCCCCAATTTATCCTATTATTTACAGGGGAGATTCGACATGACTTGCAAATTTTCAAAGGAGTTTTTCCGTGCAGAGGCCAAAATAGTTTTGTCTGCCACAATGAAATAAGCTGCTCCACTACCTGCATCCACCCAATAACATACATATCATTCACCTGAACTCAAATTCCATACCCACTAACAAGAAAAGGAAAGAGAGTAATACAGACCTAAAGAGATTATATGTGCCTGAGCTGCATAGTTGAGATTCGCCCTTGCCCAAGGAATGGCCCGTGCTCCCATCAACTGTTATCATAAATTCATATCAATTACATTGCATACTAATGAGTAGGAAACACTAATATTAAGGACAAGGCATGAACAAGAGTAGAAATCATTACTGACCACGGGGATTGCGGATGCGATACAAGCAATTGCGGCTGCCTTTGCTCCTGCTTTCACCCCATCTGTATTCAAACATATATGCAATCTAGTTTATTAGTTAACGTCAGGCCTCACCCTGCTTTCTAAACAGAAACTCTTAACACACAAGAGACATAAGACGACTAATCTGAACAGGTAATGAGTGGAATTGGGAAAGATAAAAATGTATGCTGTGATTACCGTGTGAGTATAGCTGTGCTCTGTGTTGAGCAATGGCGTTGGGAGTGTTAGTGTTGAGAGGAGGAGGCATGTCAGTCATTCTCATATCCTGCCTCCTCACAGCCCACCATTCCCGTGCATCCATTGCAATACCCATGATTGAAAATGAGGATATTATGCTTGATGTTCTCTTATCTTCTACTGAATTTACTTCGCACACAGCTTAAACGCGCTGAGGTGCAGCGATAATGAAGTAATGAGGTATAAATAGAAGCAGGTAGTAGGCAAGTGGAAGATGGGTTTTTTTGCATAAACCGGGGTGCGCCGCAGAAACGAGGCTTACCACACAATCAGTATTGTGGGTGCATCTGGGTTGTTGTTGCCTACCTAAAAAAGAATCTCCTAAAGTTGCTCAAATTTTGTGTGAGGCAATGTTGTACGGGAAGTGACTCCAAGCTCTTGATTGAATCTGCACTTTACACGTTTAGAAATGTGCGAAAATCGAGTCTGTGCTAGTAATACCTACACTCGCTTACACGGAAACTAACCCAGCATTTGTTTGTTTTTAGAAACCGGCATTGAGGTGTGTACTGACGGCCTTCGCCTTACCCCAGATAAGCTGTATTATATTCATCCCTGGTTTTCGTGTAACCATCATATTTCTGTCGAAACACTTTACATTTCCCATTTTAAGATTGGTTGTCGAGGAACACTTTGCACGGATTTAAACCTATTATATATTTGTTTTTCTTTATTGTGGGTCTTTTTAATTGAGCAAAGTTTGCCTAGGCATGTGGAGGCTATTAAGGAGAACATGTTAATTGTCTAGATCCAATGTTGACTATTTTTCTTTAATATTAGTTTAAAAGATTATATTAATGTTTTGATAGTTTAACGTTGGTTTGAGTTTATTTTTTATTGTCATACTCATGAACTAACTTGATTTTAATTAGTTAATGTTTGGCTAGAAATCCCCCTCCTTCCTTTCTACCTCATTAGAATTTTGTTAATGTTTGGTTAGAAATCCCCTTCCTTTTTTTTCTAGTTTATTTAACATCAATTTTTTTTAGATTTAAAGTATTACTATGTAAATAAAGTTATAAGTTGTATATATTTATATTTAAGAGACAATTTAATTGAGTTTAAGAATTTATTTGATTTCTATTAATTTTTAGAGTTAAATATTTCTTAACAATTATAATTTTCATCTAAAGTTTTTTGAATGTAAAAAGCATTACAATTTGATTTAACAAGGTTGAATTTTACTTTAGTGCTATTGAGAAAACATGAGGTCACATAATCAAATATAGTTGCATTACAAATTAATTTAGTTTTGAAGAAATAACATAAAAGATAAAACAAAATAACAAATAACATTTAATAGGATATGAATTTAAGTAGTGAAACCTTAACAATATGTCAAGAAAACATCCATGGAGAAAATTTATCTGTCTTATTATTGCTTAGAGGAAAAATTACAATCTACATGCAACTACTGCTATCACAAATTAATTTATCTTTCAAGGCTATAAGGATATATATAATATCCTTCATATACCAGACTATCAAATTTAGAAAAACTAGATTTTGCTCTTAAGGAAATTGTAGGTTATCTCTTAAAGAAAAAATAGTATTTTTTAAGATAAGATTATTTCTTTATTGTTGTCACAATCTAATGTAATCTCTACTTGATACCTACCCATGCCCATTCATCACCTTTTTTGTAAGCCAAAAGAAGCCAACATTTATCTTAGCATCCCTAATGGTATTGGTTTTGTAAACATGTTTACACAAATTTCTAGTGTATGAACTTTCTCAAGAGTAACTACTCTACCTCCATCAGTAATGTGTCTTACAAAATGGTATTTAACCATAATATGATTGGTCCTTCTATGATAAGTTGGGTTTTTAGCCAAATGAATAACACTTTGACTATCATAGAATACATTCACCTTGTCCTACACTTTTCAAACTCACCAAAATAGACCTTTTAATAAAATTACCTCTTTGCATGCATGTGAGACAACTATATACTATACCTGCATAATGGAAAAACAATTATTCCTTGAAGCTTTGACATCTAACAAATAGGTCCTCTTGCAAGAGTAATGAAATAAATTGAAGTAAATATTTTTTTGTTTAAATCACATGCTGCATAATCTAAATAAACTTACAACCATAAATCAAATCACTACAACCATTATAGGTGATACAATAATCATTTGTGCCTTTGAAATAGAAAAAAACTATTTCACTATTGCTCAACGATCTCTACCTAGATTTTTCATGTATCTAGTAACAACACCAACTACATGTGAAATATTTGGTCTTGTACATACCATCACATACATTAAAATTTGTACTGCATTCACATATAGTACATGAGACATAAAATTGAATTTTCTTCTTTATTGCTAGGACAAACTTAAAGAAAGAGTAAAATGGGAATCCAAAAGGATATTTATTGATTTCACATTTTTCGTATTGAATCTCATGAGGATCTTCTCCATGTATTTCTACTATGATAACCAAAGCTTACTATGTTCTCAATTTCTATTTATTTCTAAGTCCAAAATTTATCTTACTCCTCATAGATCCTACATATCAAATATCTGAGCTAATCAATCCTTTAACTTGTTAATCTCAACCATGTTTTTTCTTGCTACAAGTGTATTGTCAACATATAACACCAAGATAATGAATAAACTATTTTCAAACTTTTGAAGTAGACACAATGTTCATATTCATTCCTTGTAAAATTTTGTCTCACCATGAAGGAATCAAAATTCTTGTATCATTACCTAGGTGACTACTTCAAGCCATATAATAAATTCTTGAGTTTTCAAATAAATCTTCTTTTTTGATCCTTAACAAATCCTTTTGGTTGTTCCATATATTTTCTCATCCAAATCTCCATATGAAAATCATGTTGTAACATCTAGCTGCTCTAACTCAAGATCAAGTAAAGAAGCTAGTGTTAGTAGTACTCGAATATAAATAAGATTAACATCTGGTGAATAAATTTTATGGAAATGAATACCTTCCTTTTGAGATTACCTTCTATTACTAGTCTTTCTTCAACCTTTCAACTTTACCATCAACACCATTCTTCAATTTGTAGACCCATTTGCAACCAACAACTTTCCTTTTCGTTGGGAGTTTTACCAAGTCCCATATATTTTTTGATCCATACGAGTAGAGTATTTGTATTAAAATAAAATAACAGGTTACAATTAGTATCACCTCATAGATAAAGTTCGAAATAACATCACAGACTGGCCCTCTATTAGCCACAAAGCCGAACCAGAGTTTGATAAACACTTAAAAACTAGGACCCGACACCCAAAATACTGCTTAAAACTGAACAAGCCACTATAATGGCGAAGGTAAACTACTGCATTTAAGTTCCACCCAATCAAAAAACGTATTCAAAAAATTGAAGTCCTCGACTTACATGAATTTGTTTAAAACCGCAAACTCTGCAAATTCCTCTTGCCAGTCCTCGTGATCCACCTGCATCATCCCAAAGTGTTTCTTCAAGAAAATGATGGCCACTGCTACTATGGCTATATGCCGCATCAAACCCATCCCCTGCATGTCCAGAAGGAATGGGTAAATTTTGATGGTGTCCTCTACCCGAACCCACTCCACTTCACATGGTCGAGGGCACCTTTTACCAATTATCACCACTCACAACACCTCGTCTATGCCTTTAGTCAATTCCTTCTTGAAAAGTTTCAATACTAGTTGCTTGGCTTCGACCTTTAGAACCCGATTGTTCAAAAGGGAAGCAAGGAACTAGGATGAGATGTGGAGACTATCTCTCCCATACTCCTTGGCTTCTAGATGACCCAAACCTAGCACCATCTTTACTGCCACAATCACCAGAGGCTCATATTTCAACAAAATGCTCTTCAAGCATTGGTCTGCTATTTCCTTGAATGATCTTTTCCCTTCCGACTTGCCTAAGGAAATTGGCATGTCTGCCCCAAAGTGAGCTAGACCCGCAACAGATGCTTCTACCATGAACTTGGTGCATTTCGCCATTCCACACCTCCTATTCACTGCACTTGTGGTGAGGATGGACCGAGCTCTGTTCTCACAATTTCGCTTCCAAAGGCAAGGCAAAAAACTATCGTTACAAAATCAATGCTTATACAAGCTTGCCAGAAATTAATGCACCTATTCCGAAAACATCGCCACCCTGCATATCATACTTTTTGCTTGAGGTGAAATGTCAATCCAGAGCAAAGAGCTCAAAAATCATGGGAAACCATCATTCATAAGAGTTGCCACTAGTCTGGGGATGTCAGACCCGTATGATCACCTTACGGTTGAGCCCATGGTTTCCACCTACACTGCCCAACGATCATCGGCCTTCACAGTTCCTTTTATCGTGTCCACCATGGCATAAAGGCCACCTCCCTCCACCTTCTTGGAGGGGTGCCCACCCTACCTCCCACAATATCTTATTATCTCAACTCGCCTCTCAAAATTCTGGCCCTGCTACTCCAATGTTGGACAAGAGGTCTACCTCTGAGTTGCCTTCCCTTAATACATGATTGAACATTACCTGTTGAAAGTTTCTTATTTTTGCGAAGGCCGCTTCCAATAGTTCCTCTAACTTCCAGTTTGGATTTTCTTTGACCTCAACGAGTTGATTACTAAAGATGATTCCCCTTCAATCACCACACAATCCACCCTCAAATCCGTGCATAAATCCAACCCCTAGATAGGAGAGCTTGAAATTCCATTGCATTATTTATTCCAACCGGTAGAGACTTTGCCAACTTCCCCACCATGGCTCCTTTAGAGTCTCTGATAATATATCCTGCTCCTGAGGGACTAGTGTTTCCTTTAGATGCCCCATCGAAATTCAATTTTACCCAGCCTGGATCCGGTGGCTTTCATATAACCTTTTTTCTATCTTCTACCATTGCAGCCTTTATAGTACCTCCATAATTTGGAGTTTTCAACCCTGGCCAATTCTTCAAGATCCATGCATCCCATTCTGAAAAATTGCCTCTTTGGGTTATGATCAACCAACCTGGCATTGAATAATTCTATTATGTTCGCCTCAATTTTTACCTGTAGCTTGGGAATTAAAATCTCCTTCCCTTGGAATATGCACCTATTCCACTCCTTCAAGACATCCCACAAAACAATCGATGGACTAGATATCCATATTTCCCTAAAGAGTGAATGCATCTCCTTAGAAGGCTAAGACTTCAGCCAGTCAAACAACTTGAGAGGGAAGGCCAATTTCCATCGGAGTTTAGAACATAGCCGTTGCCATATTTCTTGTGTGTATTTGCAATTTAAAAGAAGGTGATCTGTTGTTTATACATTCTTGTAGCATAGAGGACATCTTGACGGGCCTTGAAAACCTAGCTTAGTGAATCATTCCCCTGTTAAAATTCTTCCCTGGGCTGTTTCCTAAGTAAACCTTCTTGCTTTTGGTAGACACGCCAAATTCTAGAATAGATGGGTTGGGAGCATGGAGGTACCAGCTCCAGATGTGGCCAAAATGGTGTACCCATACTTAAACAACATATTCCCCTGTCGGAGATGCATTCCATCTTAATTTGTCCCCCCCGATTCTTCTCCAAATGCACCTTTCTGATAATATTCTTTCCATTAGCTCCACCTCTTGGTTTGATAAACCAAGTTGTCTGAAGGACTTTCAATGGATGAGTCCATCAACACCTGGAAAAAGGTTGTCCACATAGTCTTTAACCTTTGTACCCCATACTTGTTCTACTTTTACTTTAACTTTGCCAAGTTCTGGAAATTCTGCAAGCTTCGGGAAGCCTTCCCAAGAATCTTCCCAAAAAACACATCACCACCCTCTTTGACTTCCCAAGTTAAATAGTCATGGATTAGATCCCTGGCACTACAAATAAAATTCCAAATTCTTGATCCCTTGGGAAGTGTCACCGTCGTGTAAAAGCAATTCGGGTCCTCATCCAAATACTTTTCCCGCACAATTTTTACCCATTTAAGATGTGGTTGAGAATGGATCTTCCAGGCTAATTTTTCTCCTAACGCCTTGTTCTGGAGCAATAAGTTTTTCAGGCCTGTCCCATCCTTCTCCTTCTTATCACAAATCTTTTGCCATTTCACTAACGAAAATTTCCTCTGGTCTGAGTTACCCTTCCAAAATAAGTCCCTCATTATCCTGTTCAACGACTCACTTGTTCCTACCGCTAATGGTTGATAGGACATCATATACACTGGCAGAGCTGATATGATGAACTTCAACAATGAAAGCCTACCAGCCCAAGATAACCATTTATTCTTCCAAGAAACAATTCTTTCCTTGACACACTCAATCGTTGAATTCCAAGTGCCTTCACATTTGATTCCTTTCTCGAGTGGAAGACCCAACTATTTACAAGGTAGTTGGCCTTTTTTGAAACCTAAAATCCTTAGGATTTTCATTTCCTTCACATAATGGGTATTAAAAAAGAAAACTTCTGATTTTGCTACGCTTACCTCTTGCCCCGAAGCCCTTGAGTAAACATCCAGAATTCCTTTCAAACTTCTTGCTTCTCCATGCGAAGCTTCACCAAACAACATCATATCATCAACAAACTGCTGATGAGTGATTGGAGGCAAGTTGCTTGATACTTGAACACCTCTCACCAGTCTTGAAATCTTTGCATTATCTATTGCCCTTCCCAAAGATTCAGCCATTATAATGAACAAGAAAGGTGATAAGGGGTCTCCCTGCCTCAAACCTCTTAACGCTGGAAAAAAACCTTTAGGGGACCCATTTACTAGAATCGAATAATGAGGCGATGCTATCCAACCAAAGAGCCAATCCGACCATACTTTCTGAAAGCCAAAGGCTTCCAGGACTTTGAACAAAAACTGCCAATCTATTCTATCATAAGCCTTTCTTATGTCCAGTTTTAGTAACATCGCAAGATTTTTCAGTCTTTAAATAGAATGAATAACTTCCTGAGCTATAATTACTCCATAAAAAATTGATCTACCTGGCACAAACCCCGTTTCCTCTTCTGCAATGATATTTGGGAGAAGCTTTTTTAACCTATTCGCAATTGCCTTTGCTAGTATTTTGTAAATTGTATTGCATAGGGAAATCAACCGAAACTCATCCCACGTTTCAAGTTTTTCTTTCTTTGGGATAAGGGCAATAAAAGTGTTGTTCATCTCCTTTAGAATCCTTTCAGAACTTCTTGAATCTTCAATTGCCTCAGCCAAGTTTCTGTACCTACAATCTCCCAACATTTTTGAAAAATATTGTAGGAAAACCATCCAGGCCTGGAGCTTTCTTTGGATGAAGACCAAAGATGACAACCTTAATTTCTTCCAATGTGAATTTCGCATTCAAATTTTCCATCTGCTCTGAGGTAATTATCCTTGAAATACTTCGTACACAATCCGCCTGCTCTCCTAAAGGCGAGCCTTCCAAATTATTTAGGAGACCTTGAAAGAAAGAGACTGCTGAGGTGCCTATTTCAGCTGGGTCTTCCAAAATTTGTCCCTTCACCCCTTTTACACATGAAATCCTATTGACTTCTCTTCTGCTTTTTTTTTAGTTATGAAAGAATTTTGTGTTCCTATCCCCCACTTTCAGCCAAGTTTCTCTAGATTTCTGTCTCCAGAAAACTTCTTCCTTTGCTAGTACATCATTTAGATTTCTAGTTAGCTCCTATTCCTTTTCAAAACTTCCATCATCCATTCCTTCCTCAATCACCAATTCTTTGAGAGCTTTGAGCTAATCCTCAATCCTTAGTTTTTCAACAAAAATGTCTTTAAAACACTCCTGGTTCCAAATTTTTATCTTTTGCTTTAGAAATTTTAATTTGGTGACCAAGTTGAACATTTTTGAGTCGCCTGGGTTGCATTACTTCCACCAGAGCTTTACCAAGCCCATAAAGCTGGGATATTTGAACCACATTGTTTCAAACTTGAAGGGGCAACACACCGGTCCTCTATGCCCTTCTATATTCAACACTACTGGAAAGTGATATGAAGTACTCCCAGTTACTATCTTTCTTTCCAAAATGAAAGGGAAGAGATGCAAGTCTCCTTTGAAGAAGAACCTATCTAGTTTCTCAAAAATACTACAAAAAAATTTCCTTTGATTTATCCAAATGAAGCAACCATTTCCAGTGAAAATTTCCATCAGCGAATTACAATCCACAAAGTGTTGAAAATCCGTTTGGGATTGCAGATCCTTGTTCACACCACCTTTTTTGTCTTCGGGCCTCAAAATCACATTGAAGTCTCCTCCCACTATACAATACTCTTGATCTAATCCATGGATGAAAAAATCTAGCTCTTGCCATACTACTCTTTTTAATGTGCTCAAAGACGGTCCATAGACATTTATAATTACAAAATTCAGGGCAAAGGTTAAACTTCTTACCCTACAAGCTTGCCAACATCTCCTTTGTGTCAGTTCATGCACTACCACTGACTGGGGTTTCCAAATGGTTAATAGTCCACCTGAAGCACGATCCGCACCCACCCTCCAACACCTCCATTGCTTGATTTTCCTGTTTACCCTCACTAAATCTTTAGTATCCAATTTTGTTTCTTGAAATAAACAAATCTCCGCTTGGTTAAGATCCATCACATGCCTAACCAGGTTCCATTTGTTAGGGGCATTTAATCCCCTAACATTCCAGGTTAAGAGCCTTATTGTTGTTCAGGAAGAGTCTCACTCTTCCCTACTTTCATCATTGAATCAATTTTCTATTTCCCATTCGCTTCCCCATCCCATTTCCTCTTTTCTTGGTTAGATAGTCTGCCACGCTTTTTGTTTTCCCCGCAATCTGGTGATGATTTCACCATTTCTTTCTGGTGTAACCCTAGCTTGATCTTTGCATCGACCATACTCTGGGATAATTTTCTCTTTTTGATAGATTGCGGGCTTCCAATCACACACCCTGGCGACATCCCTGCAAGAAGATCCTCGTCAAACCCAAACTCTTGTTCCAATTCCTCTTCAAAAAATGATGCATTAGATTTTTCTTCCTCTGCCAAGACCACTAATTCTTTCCCAACTGCAATGAATGAATCCAACTCCACATTAGTGCAGTCGTCCCCAAGGACTTCCAGAACCTCTGTTATCTTTTCTTCCAAAAGGACATCCTTCACCCACTGCTTTTCCTCCTTAGCCCCCACTTTGTCTCCTTCCTCTTGCTGGGAAGCTTGCTAGGCTTCCACTTGAATTTGTACCGAGGCTTGTTGTTCTGGAGAAGGATCCTCCAAGGTCTGGGTTGTGCCTATTTTCTCTCCATACATCTTAGGGCTCAGTGCTTCTTTTCCAGTTGCAACCTTTACTTGAGGAGCCTTGGCCTCCATAACCTTTGAACACTCAACCTTATACTTTGAGGGCCTACTACCCAACAAACAATATCCTGCATGAAAGAGTCTTCTTCCAACTTCTGAATCCAATTTCCATAATCTGTTAGCAGTTCGATCTCTTCATAGGTGTGGCACACTAGGTTTTTTTCCACACATATGCGCACGTGAGATTGGAGTTGTCCCGAATTCCTTCTTTCCTCTTCACAAACGAAAGTGCCTAACCAATTCCCTATTTACTCTATGATGCTCGGTTCCCAAAAATCTATTGGAAGGTTTGTGAGGTTAAACCATTCCTGAATCGTTTCCATTACATGCACTGCTGGATTAAAGCCTACCGAGCACCGACGAAGGTAAAAACCACTTCCATCCAGAGCCCAAACACCCTTCACAATTTCTTCCCTCAATTCCCTATTCGGGCATATTACCAGGAAGAAATAATTTTGCAAAGGTTTGAATAGCAAATCTTTGCCCTATTTTGACTTCCACCATTTGATAAGGAAATCCCATTTCAGGCCTTTGCCGTACCATTTCCCAAATAAGCCCATGTTCTTCAAATGAAGGACTTCAGCTTGAAGTTTCACCTTGCTAACAACCAGCGTGGCTTCACCCCCAGAATTCCTTTTCTATTCTTACCACTAGTTGCTTCGTCCCATTTCCCAGAACTGCTTCCCTAGCGTCCTCCCATTCCTTTTCAGGCCTTTTCTTCTGCCATACCTCTTTAGTGAAGCCTTTCCTCCTTCTGGGGTTTCCTTCTCGACCTTCGACATCCAACCTTGTTTGTTCACCATTTTCGCCTCTTCCTTCCTCAAACGTCCTTGACCTGTGAAAGGCTTCATTTCGATAACCGCTTCCTCCTTGACAACCCCTGTAGCCTTGTCTGTCATTTTCCAGCCTTCCTCCCTCATGGTCCCACCCTTCTGGGCGAGATTATTTTTGGTTTTTCATCACCGAACGCGCCCATCTGTCTGCTTGCTAGATTCCACCATGATCCACCTATCGGTTTCCTCTAAGACCATCTTGCGAACCCCGAGTGTGCCTTCTTGCAGGTAACCGTTGCAGGCCCATTTTTTTTTACCAGGTCCCATGTTTTATTCTTCTCCAAGGTATCCATTTATTTCATTATTATTGTTCATATAACACGCTGAATATCATCCATCACTTCCTAATAAAAACTATGTTCCCCATCATTAGAAATTATAGCAATAGATCTAATATAATACTTATATCTCTTACGAGGATTTCTAAGCCATATAGATCTCCTTGGTCATAGAATTTCCATATTTTCTTATATATTTTTTGCATACTATTCTTCTTCAAAGTCTTCCTCCTACTCCATATTTTCTATAGATGGGTGAGTTTCCAACTGCATTTGTTGATATTGTGACCTACTTGTTCTTATTTTAATTTCTACTAGGTTTGATTTTATGATAAGAGATTCATCAAATACTACATCTCTACTATATTTATAGAATTTATAGGCAGTAGGATCTCACAATATATATCCCTTAACTCTATCATCACAACCAACAAAAATATAATTCTTTGATCTAGGGTCCAACTTAGAACATTGATCTTTAGAAATAAGAGCATATTCATCGCAACGAATTTTTTATAGATTTTGTCCATACATCTTTAATCTTACATTATATTGCAATAGGAGGTGAATGATTTACCATATAGACAACTATAAATTGATTCTACCTACAACTCTTGTTGCAAATTGAAATTATTGATCATGCTCCTTGATATCTCTATAAGATTAATGTTCAGGTGTATACACAAGAAGTTGGGTCCACCTATAGGGGAACTGCCAGCCTAAACAAAATTCCAACAAGAATGGGGCCTCAAGCCTAAATGGGTATGAATTTAAAATGTGTGTGTTATGTATTAGACTCTCAAACTAAATGAGTACTCATTATGAATGCGTACCTATTTCAAAGTAAATTATGAGCTCTGCTAGGGTTTTCTTGTGTCTGTGGTCATCTTTGGCCCTTCTTGCATCATATTGCACCATTGGAATAAGATTTTTCTCTTTTTCTATGTGTATGAACACATTTACTACAATTTTTTTGTTTTAATATTCCTTCAACCAGCTCTAACCCAACAGTTCTTGCCGGTGTTGGCGGTTCGATGACTTTTCTCAATGGCTTCTCCTTCAAACAAACGACCCCAAAAATTTGTTTTGAAATTGTTTCATGAGGTAAGTCTTTTGGCTCCCCAACTAATGTGGTTTTTCCTTTGCCTAAATTTGATTCTTCTTGTCAATGGCTTAAGCAACATAATCTTGTTGGGTATTTTGTTGGGAGGACTCCACCTAAAAGTGTTCTTAAAGAATGGGTACACAAGGCCTGGGTCCCTCATGGGGTCCACCTTGATATGGTCCAAAATTTAACCAAGGGTTTTTTTCTTTTTCGCTTTGTGGAGGTCAGCCATGTTCAGGCAATCCTGAATCATGGGCCCTGGTATGTAAGGTCTTCTCTGTTGGTTTTATAGTCATGGAACTGAGAATTTGTTGTCTCAGATGACACCAAGTTGTGGGTTCCAGTCTGGATTGAGTTTCTAGGATTTCCCTTGCCTTGTGTACCTTTTTTGAGTCATATTGCGTCCTCTCTGGTGAAGGTCATTTGTATTGAGGCCGATAGGTTTTTCCAAGCCTGACCCCAAAAATGGGTCTATGTTAAGTGGACCTTTCACAAGATTTGAAGGACTGCATTGACATTCAAATTGGAGCTCTACGTCATACCTAGAAGGTCACTTATTTTAATCTTCCGAACACGTGTTATAGATGTTAGTCGACATACCACAAGATCAAGGACTGCCCTTTGACAGTGCCTCATACTCCTTCTCTACCATAGGATTATGAAAAGCCCCATTAGGAGGTTACTTCTGCTACCAAACTTGATGAGAAATGGACCATGATTACAAACTATAAGCATAAGTCCAGTGGCTCTGGGAATGTTTCCAAAGTCCCTGAGCTAGCTAAGGATGCTTCAAACCCTTTGGCAAAGGGGAAAGAGGCACCAGACGAGGCTAGTAATATTCTGGTGTGGCTTAGGTCGAAGGCTATGCCTCAGCTTGTTGTCGTTATGTTAGCATAATCGAATGTGCCTCCTCTCATGTCGGGAGCTCAACGAAGGTCTCGCAGTCCTTCTCTGCCATTAGAAGAAGGAGAAAATGTGCAAGAGAAATGGAGAATTTCTTCTTTGAATATTCAAATTGGGTCAGTTTTGCTAGAATTTTTATAGAATCGCTTCTCTACTCTGAATGAGGAGGAGCCAGAATCCGACGATATAGAGGAGTTTCATTCATGAATTTCCTCTCATGGAATGTTCGAGGTTTGATAAACCTCTCCAGGAAGTATTCTATTAGGGATACTTTGCAGAAGTATGCTGGTATTGAAGTGCTTTGTCTCTAAGAATTTATTTTTTTTGGTTTTTTGCTCACATCGGGTTGTCGTTCTATTTGGCTAGCCAACCATATGTTTTGTACTTCTCATGAAGCTAGACATGGCAGAGCTATCACCCTTTTGTCCCCACGGTGGCATGCTTGTGTGGTTGACCACAGTTATGACCCCACGCATCGGCTCATCTAGATCCTCCTTAACATTGATAATCACTTTTTTGAGATTATTAATGATTATGCCTCTAATGATGCTATGGAACGCGCTTTTCTTTGGAATTGGATTGTTGATTCATTGTTAGTTGCTACTTGGCTATTGTGTGGGGATTTAAATATGGTTGAGATGGTGTATGATAAAGATGACACTTTTCCATTTAGATGGGCAGCTGGCGAATGAGAGGCATGGTTTTCCATGCATAATAAATTGGGGCTCTTTGATCCCAATATTGGTCGTCACCATTCTCATTCCCTATGGCACACTTGGTGTAATTTTAGGGTTGGCTCTGACAAGATATTTAAGCGCCTTGATTGTGCTATGATCTCAACTCAATCTTTATTTTCTTTTGATAGCTCTTCTCTCCTAGTAAAGCCATTAGTGGGTGTGACATTGTCAAATCATTTCCCCATTTATTTTCCCATTGAATGGGAGACAAGACAACTTCAGGCCTGCAAAACTTAGTTTTTTTTAACACGTCTCTGCTTTGTCATCAACTAATGTCGGCCCACATTCACAGAGTTTGGAATTTGGAGTGTAGGCCACCACATAATATAGGCTTTATAAATTGGTGGAATGATGCTATCACTCGCATAACCATATTTTTACGCATTTATGGGCGCCAGCTAGCCATTTTTTGTCGATGGTCATACGAGGCTACCATAGCTAACTTGCGCTCAGCTACCGAGGCTCTGGTGGCTAACCCTTTCTCCCTGTTATTTCAAGTCAGGCTGATAGAGTTAAGACACAAAAATTAAGTTGCAAACAATTATGCTACCAGAGGTGCGCAAATCAAAGCCAGATTACACTAGTTAAAAGTTGGCGACCATGCCTCCAAGGAGTTTTTTCTAGCCTTGCATGCCAGACACTCCTCTCCTAGCAAATTAAAAAAATCAAAGAAGGAACCTAGGTGCTTTTTGAGCTACTTGACACTCTCTAGGCCTTTGTTTGGCATTATGAGTACAAGTTCTCACTACTTAGCAGTATACGCCCAAGCGACAGGAAGCCCTTCAGGATTGCCTCGTTGTTATGGCAAATAGGCTATCTACAACCCAAAAAGTTTTTTGTGAGCAATTCTTCACTGTTGAAGACTTGAAGGAAGCCATTCACTCCATGGCTGATGACAAGGCCCCAGGGGTTGATGGTTTCCCTTATGAATTTTACAAGGTCCTTTGGGATTGTGTTGGGAAAGACCTACATAAAGTCTACCTTGAGGCTTTTCATACCAAAACCATGGGTAATATAATTAATAAAGGAAATATTAAATTCATACCTAAGCCTTGAAATCCCAAGGATATTTGGAACTAGTGGCCTATCACGCTCCTTAATGTCTCTTACAAAATCATAGCTAAGGCTTTGGCTCTGAAGATCCACCATTTTTTGCTTCAGATTGTGTGCTTGGAGAAAACTGGGTTTATCAAGTCTAGATTTATTTTGGATAACATTATTACTATTTGGGAAGGTATGGAGTGGGCAAGGGATTCGACTTAGAGAGCTATCTTTCTTAAAATTGACTTTGCTAAAGCCTATGACTGCATTGAATGGCCTTTATTCTAGCCATGTTAAAAGCCCTCAGGTTTAAACCTAACTTCATTCAGGCTATCCAAATGATTTTCTTAGACGCCTCTGCGTGTATCACCATTAATGGCTGACAATATTTTATTGTTGGTTTATTTTGTTCCATTTTGAAAGGATGCCTACTTTCTCCTTCTCTTTATGTGCTTGTTGTCGAAGGCTTTGGCTATGTGCTGGCCAATGCGGTCTCTCAACAACGTGTAAAAGGCATTGCCCTGCCTAGCTCCCAAGATCAACTTGTTAATGGCCATTTTTTTGTTGACTCTTTCCTTACCCTTATGAAGGAAGAGAACAATATTAAAGTTGCTCTAAAATGTCTTAACATTTTTTGTCTTGCATTTGGCTCTGCCATCCAATGGCACAAAACTTTGTGTTACAGGTAGTCTATTCTTCCCACTCCTCACTGGTTTCAACAATATGGTTGGAAATGGATTGGACCAGGGGAAATATTTTAGTTTCTGGCCATTCCCTTCACCTTCCAGGCCTCTCTAGCTGAGTTGTGGTAAGCCGTTCTTTCCAAGATTGAGCGAAAGCTAGCCTTTTGGCTTACCAAGCCTCTTTCTTTGGCCAAAAAATTCCAAGTGTGCTCTAAGATTTTGTCGGCTACTCATGTGTATTATTTTGAGTGTTGGGATCCTTCAAAATCTGCTTATGCTAAGCTTGAAAAGCTGCTTCAGGACTTTCTTTGGGCCTCCTTGGATCCCATAGAGGCTTTCATCCTATCACCTGGGAGTTTTGCTGCCTTCCTAGAGACTCTGGAGGTCTTGGTTTTCTTTCCACCCAATGACAAGGGATGGCCTTGTGTGTGAAATGGATAATTAGAGGCCTTACTGGAGATGAAGCTTGGAAGATTCTCCTCAAGCATTGTGTCCAATATGGATTTCCTATTCACATACCTGCCTGGAAGGGGATTGGATTTCAAACCCTTTTGGTTATGAAGGAACAAGTTCAAATTTTGGGAACTTTCATGGCCAAGAGCATTTGGAGAGCCTAAGAAGTGGTTAATCCTTGGCTCTACTAGGCCAGATCTGGTTTCCATGATGGGCTTTTGCTTGATCAATAGAATGTTTGGTGGTCGCCTCTGTTTTCCAGTAATGGTCAGTCATTGGCCAAGTCAACTTAGCTTAAGGTGCTAAGATTCCACAAGTAAGGAATTTAAACTTTGCAGCTATTGGTGTATAGCTCAACATGAGTTATCCTAACATAATCATAGTTAGTAGCTTTCATCACATGTGGAAAGACTAAGTATCCTTAGGTGAGTCACTAGTCGATGTGTCAACTCATTTTTGACACATCACTGCTACATAGTAGGGAGCTTGAACTATTGAGCTAGTCTCATGGGTTCTCATCCGCCACCTTTCCTATTCTTATGGAGTCTTGTTGTAGACTTTGTCTCAAGCTTTGAACCTATAAATACCTTATTGGTTGTAAAGCTAAATAGTCAGTTTTCAATACATTGAAATCTTGTGTTTGGTTTCTGCTCCATGATCTTGGTCTTCCATTCTCATAGCACAATGCACATTATGTCGTGGGAAGATTTGTGTGCTCTCTACAACCTTCAAAACCAAGACCGTGAAACTTATGATAGTCTGGTGAATGCTATTCCTGCAGATATGCTTCAGGAATTCGTGGGTCCAAGCCCTAATGGAAGGACTTAAAGTGGTACCCAAACACCACTTTCAGGAATTACAAGCCTAGGCTTGGTTATATGTGGCTTTCAACGCATTTTTTGATCATTGAAAATCTGAACCAGAGGTGGCTTCTTCAATATTTTGTGCATGTCTGGTGAAAAATATTCTCAACCACTTGGTCTGCAAGTGTTGAGCCAAAACTTGCCCACTTTTCTTGGTGTATTATTTTCCAAGGCTTTCCTGTGGGATCTCGGCTTGTTCATGGGTAAACCCACAAAAGTGGTTTACAATTCGAGTGAGGAAGGAAAACTTGCAAAAAAAAATAGTTTTTTGGGTTTGAATGAAATCTTTGGTTCGAGCGAACAAAAAGAGGGTTCGAATGAGCCATGGTTCAAGCAAACCAATTAAATGCAAGGTCCCACCATTCCAGCCAAAAAAAACAAAGAAAACAATTTTTGAAAGGGGATTCAAATGAACAAGGGTTTGAATGAACCCTGGTTTGAGTGAACCCCTAGGGGTTCGATCGAAACCCTCTGGTTTGCCTGAACCCCCCTTTTCCCACCTTCTCACCCTCCGACACTTAAAAAGTCCATAATTTTGCACTTCGAAGCTCGGGCTGAGGATGAAAATGGAGGATACTTCATAGACTCAACTAGATGATGGTTGGAACGAGCTATCCAATGAATATAATTTTAATATGTTTTGTTTTATTATGTATTTGTTTTTTAGTTTTATTAAACATAGGTTTTTCATTGAAAATCAAGCTCTTTGTTTTGCACATGTGGAAAATAAACAAATTATCAAAACATTTTTTTGAAAAATATGAGTGCACTGGTTATTGAAGTCCTTGATCCAACAAATTTTTTTTGAATTTCGATACATACAAAAAAAGTTATGTTGTATACGGTCTGCCTTTGTCTGAATTGTAATTGGTTTGACTTTGAAACTTGATTAAGGAAAAAATATTTAATAGAAAACTATGAGATCAATTGGAAGCACTAGATATTGTAGTTACAAATCTAAATTCGAAAAAAATAGAATTTTATCCTTCATGGAAAAAAGTTATGTTGTATATGGTGATCGTCACTCCTTAAAAATGTTGTTTATTGAAAAAAACTAGTTTTCGAAGGAGATGGAAAAAGAAGTGCAATTTGATTCCAATTTTTTTGAAAAAAATATAGTTAGAATCTACAAACAAAATGTCACAAATCACTAGTTTGCATCATCTTCAAATTCCTCACGGTTTAGCCGCTATAGGTGCTCGAAAGTGAAGATTTAGTTAAAAAAATTATTTCAGTGTCTAGTTTGGCCAAAAATTATTAACCAGTATTGTGGGATCACCCTCACTTGGGGGTCCAGGACCATCAGTTCCCCTTCTATGGACAAGCTTAGTCTTTTAAGCATATCTTCTGGTTTTGTACTAGGGCTTAGCAATTTTGGAATCGGATTCATGAATTCTTTCAACCTTTTAGACCAAAGCCCTTCTCCTAGCATATGGTTTTGCTGGGAGATTCACCTAGACTTCCTACTAAGTATACCCAACTTTGGCACACTTTTAGGGTGGAAATTCTCTTCAATATCTAGAAAGATAGAAATGTCTGCATATTTGCTAACACCCAAATTGATAAAAATGTTTCTTTGTATTCTAAAGCTACTATTTACTCTAATGTTCTCTTGCAGATACAAGTTCAAGCTAACAAGGTTGCACTTGAGGTGGCTCACCTTTAGGGGATTTTAGATCATTGGGGCATTGCTTCGTGTATTGTGGCTCGGGTGCCCTCTTCACCCACTTCCTCTCATAGTCGGTCGCCCTCTTAGGGTCGGCAGTGGCATGGATCTGCTCGCCCCCACTCTCAACCTACTCTTCGATGTGGTTCCCGCCCTCCTCGACAGTTTTGTTCTCCTCCTTCATGGGCTGGTTAGGGGTGGCCCTCTAGAGGAGCAACAAGGAGCAGTGGTGGCGATTTTGGGTGGCCCTCTAATACTACTCCTGCTGGCGGCTCTAGTTGGCCAGACTTTGGTAAAGGTTTTCCATGTTTGGCACTTGCAATCTCACCTTGGTGCGAGGACAAGGATAAAGAAAAAGATACTGATGATGGTTGGGTTCGTCCTCCTGACGTCACTCCAGATCCCGTTGATGTATGGGGGAAGAACTTGGATGACAGAGACCCTCCTGGCTCTGGTGGTACTACTTTGGCTGCTTAATGGCCTTTTTTATGTTTACAATAATCTTGGACTTCTGGGCTAGGCCCATGTGACTGTTGGTTTTATGGTTTTCTAGGCTAGGCCCATGTAACTCTCGGGGTGTGCCTTCTTACCACCCACCCTTTTTTGTGGATATATATTTTAATCTTTATAATTAATATAGATTAACTTACCTATATATCAAAAATAAATAGTTAAATTGATTTTGATACAAAGTTATGTGAAGGTTCAAAGTTTACTATAGATCACTTAAAGGTTCAATTCTTGAAAGATTGACTAAGTGTTCAAATGCATGTACATGGACTACAAGAGTAAGGTTTAATGACCATGAGGGTTTTTAGATATTTTGAATTTGAATGGATTTTTATGCCCATTCAAATTGGTGGTCGAATTGATGGATTTCTATTCTTTATTCTTGTATTTCTAATAAACAAGTGTTGAAAGTGGGTCCCACATAAAGTATAAAGTGGACTCCATATTTTTAGGAATTTAATCTATAATTTAGATGTAGTTAGAAAGACATGTAGAATAAATGTAGCTTCATGCATATGTTTCCTAGTTTATTTGTTAGTTAGAGTGCTACATTTAGCAATTAAGTTTAGTTGAATGTATTTATGTAGTGGTTAGTTTTACATTTAGCAAACAATCCCTCCTTTTCTCTATAAAAGGAACTCTTGAATATTGTAAAGGGGTTTCCTCTTTGATACTAAATTTTGGTATTGAGTGAGTACTTAGTTTATTTTCACAGTAGTTTGAGAGATAACTCTTGAAGGAAGAAATCAAGCCTTGGTGTAGAAGATCTTGTTGAAGTAATAAAGACCCTCCTTCATTCATTTGTCTCTTTTTTTTTATTAGTAAAGAGATATATTTTCTTCTTTTTATTTTAAAATTTGTGAATATTTAGGAACACATGCATGTTAAAATATTTTACTACCTAATGATTAATTAGAATGATTATTGAATATATGTGTGTAATATATTGGTTCAATGAAATTTGATTATAATTGATTTTAAATTTCATAGAAGATCACATCTTCTTTTATTGAAATTGAAAGTATGTTGATTTTTTTAAAGGTAGATTAAAATAAATTATACATATATCACCACATAAATTTTGAAAATTTTAAAAGAAAACCATTATGTATTTTGAATTTATTTTCCCCTTGTTATCCTAATCTTTTTCTTTTTCTTTCAAAATTTTATAGTGTGGGAAATGTTATAAAACCAAGAAAAATAATAATAGATATTCCATATTTAATGAACCATAAAGCCCCCTTGAAAAACTACCCTCATCAAGCAATATGTAACCAATGTGTTGTGACCCAACTATAGAGACCTTGGAGACCACAAATCTAGATTTCTTGTCTTTTCATCAGAGGTTGTATAGAAGTATTCTACTTATATTATATCATGTTAGTAGGACCATCAACATGTGTCACCAATAGTTGCATCCCCTTTGAGTTCCCCACACCAAATAAATATAGGAGATGTGACCCTCTTCATGGGTTTTCATCCTTAAGCAATCAAAATTTTGTATGAGTGTCAAGATTGGTTTGACCATGCATAGAAATTGCCTCGCTGGCATAGTTGAAAATTTATTGGAAATATTTTCTAACTATTTTAATGGTGTTCACCAAATAACATTTTATATATATATATATATACAAACTAACTTTCTAAATCATTCAAGAAATTTGTATCTTTTTCTTATAACTTCCTTCTATAAGAAGGATGTCAAATCCTTAAATGCAAAATGTAAATACTTGTCAAAAATTAATTACAAACCCCAATATTTTCACTGTTAACATTTTTATGACTTTAAATGCAATGCAAATAGATATAACATAGCTATCATTATTGGAATAAAAATAAACTTATGATGTTACTAGAAGCAAACCTTTTGACAAATGTTTGAATGCACCTTTTACTCAAACAATGATGCATGAGGTATGTTGTGATGGAAATATTTCAAGCATTCAAACATCTTCAAAAAATTATTTTTCTGGAGCCATCAACATTATTTTTCTCTCCTACCTATTGTTTGTTCAAAATACTAAGTAAAATGATTTCTCATTACATTTCTCATAAGTTTATTAATTTGTAGCTACATGTTTGGATGTTGTGACTGTGAGGAATGACAAGGATATGGACATTGATGATATTATAGAGATTTGAGGGAGGAAAGAGGAATGCATGGGAGATATTTAGTCAATTGGTTAGAGTTATGGGAGGTCAAATCTAAATGCATGCTATACAAACACCTTTTGTAGAAGGTGCATGCTATACAATTCATTTTTGTACTAATATATTGATTTAGTTAAAGTGATTTCATTATTTCTTTTTGTAGAAGTAGTTTCTAGAGCATAGTGATTTGGAATTTATAATATCCCAATTTCATTTCATTATGGAATCAAAGAAAATTTAATTTAGGCCTAAATGTGTGTAAATATTATTTGGGAGAATTTTATAGTGGTAAACATTCCCATGTGGTGAGAATGGAATTGAAATGGATGTAGGAAAAAATTATAGTGATAAAACCAACTTCAAGCTTTCATCTATAACTCTCATTAACCAATAGCTCAGACAAAAACTAGTTATTTTCACTACACTTTCCTTAAATTCTATTTGGACTTGCTAATGGCCTCTATTTAATACATAGAGAACCATTAGACCTCCATGTTATGAATCAAACTCTATAAATTTTGATGGACTAATAAAACCTTGGAAATACTTTTATTATGTATTTAAATTTTAGGATGTGTTGACTGAGTGATATCATATATAAATATAAATTAAGATTTTGATTTTACTTAATGTGTTGAATGTTGTGTTCCTTTAGCGTAATTTATTAACCTAAAATTCAATCATGTTATTTCCTAAAGCAAGATTTTCTTGTTCCTCTATGTATATAGGCAAATCATAGGAACACAAATAATCCCAAAGTAGATGGATGATACATTGTTCCATGAGATAGTAGAGGAGATGGGTGCAATAAAATAGTGATCACAATGTCATCTCATTTATTTTTTATTAAGGGTGTGAGTTCTTGTATACAAGGAGTTGGTAGTTGGTCTATGAAGGAGTAGCCAAGTTAAAAAAATGGACTAAATAAGAAGGCCTCAAATGAAAGGCACCAAGGCTATTGGCAATATGGGAAAAAATAATAATTTTGATGTAAATTAGAGTGACGAGGATGCCACATAAAGCTATATATGCAATACCTCATAAAAGTACACAAATAATTGTCCAAAAAACTCTACACTAAAACCTAGAGATTCAATACATAAGAAAACAAGTCAAGTCTTAATTGAAAACAATTATTCAAGTCTTAATTGAAAACAATTATCCAAGAGAAGTGCTTGGACGATAGTTAGAAATAAACAAAAAATAACATAATGTAATTAAAATAATTTAAGATGTCAAAATTTAGCTAAAACTTAAAGAGTTCTAAAAGCAAGTTGTAAAACTTATCAACTTTTTTGTCAAATGCATTCAATCCTAGACATCCAATCCTCTTCAAAAATGTTTTCTATCACAACTTGTTTCTACTTTTGTTTATCTTTCTGACTGTATTTATAGGTACCTTTGATAGTGGGCTCTAACAATATCGATAAATATTTTTTTTGTAACCATAAATGCATTCGTCAATTATAAGAAATGCTTAAATAGAAAATGAAAAAAAATCTAATATATAATTTTTCCTATCAAAATCATAGTAGATTTCATCTTAGGATAATGGCCAATAAATCAAGAGGACATCTGAAAAGACATTTTTTATATGGTGACCCATCTACAATTGCAACAATCCATTCATAATAAAGAAAAAGTAGATCTAAATATTGAAAAAAAATTCTATTCAAGTTCGCGATATGAGAGATTTTATTTGGATCAAATGCCCACAATATATAACCTATTGACTAATAAAATTAAATATTAAGAATATATTTTTCTTTCTTATATTTATAAAATATTAGCATTCTTAAAATGTATTTTACTATTTTATTTAAGACAATTTTAATATATCAATTGTACAAAATCAATTAATAAAATGCAATCAATTTATATAAATTATATTAATAAATAGAAAAGTAAAATAATACTTTAAAAGTTTGTCGAATATTCAAATAATTGTTGTAGGAAACAATGTCTATATGTTCGAAGCCCTTCGGAATGTGATGGAATGAATCTACACCTTACATTGTCAATGTTATTCAAGCTCTTTTAATGAATACCAGTTTTACATGTCAATCAAGGCTCTATGAAAATTCATCACCAGCAATTCACCAAGGAAAATTCACTATCAACAATTCACCGTCATGGAAAATTCACCGACGGAAAATTCACCGCCAACAATTCAGCAATATTTTTTAATATATATTTCAAAAACTTGGTGAATTACTTCCTTAGATGAATTGCTGACTATGAATTTGCCATTCCTGTTAATCAATTTTGAACTTCAATAAAGATAATTTTATTTTGTTTTTCTTTTCCTCACTGAGGACAGGCATTTATTTTTTAATTGTAAAATACATATATTATTATTAAAAAGAAGAACGTACAAAAACTGAGGTGGCACTTTCAAGACATACTCAGGACAGACATTTTTGAGTTGCTCGATCAAACATAAGATTCTTCAAAATGAACGTTTTGTCAGCCATGCCGAGAAAACCATATTCAAAGGAAATTAGGAACTTGTTTCTTCAGTCGAAACAAATGTCGAGCCATTCTTCCAGGCTCACTTCTCTAGTTCTGCATACATATATTCCCAATTTATCCTATTATTTACAGGGGAGATTCAACGTGACTTGCAAGTTTTTCAAAAGAGTGTTTACGCGCAGAGGCCAAAATGGTCTTGTCTGCTACAACGAAATAAGCTCCTCCACTGACTGCATCCATATAAACAAGCACATATTATTCAGGCGAACTCAAACTCCATCCCCACTAAAAACTGACAAGGAAAGAGAGTAGTATATACCTAAAGAGATGATATGTGCCTGAGCAGCATAATTGAGATTCGCCCTTGCCCAAGGAATGGCTCGTGCTCCCATCAACTGTTATCATAAATTCATACCAATTACATTTCACATAATGAGTAGGCAACACTAATATTTAATCCAAGGCATATACAAGAATAGAAGTTATTACTGACCACGGGGATTGCAGATGCAATGCATGCAATTGCGGCTGCCTTTGCTCCTGCTTTCACTCCATCTGTATTCAAATATACATGCAATGTAGTCTATAAGTTAATGTCAGGCCTCACCCTGCTTTCCAAACAGAAACTTTAACACACCACAAATATAAGAAAACCAATCCGAAAAGCTAATTAAGTGGAATTGGGGAAGATAAAGATGGGTGCTGCAATTACCGTGCGAGTATCGCTTTGCTCTGTGTTGAGCAATGGTGTTAGTCTTGAGAGGAGAAGGCATGGAAGCCATGCTCATGTCCTGCCTCCTCACCGCCCACCACTCCCGTGCATCCATTGCAATACCCATTATTCAAAATGAGGATATTATGCTTGATATTCTCTTATCTTCTACTGAATTTACGCACACAGCTTAAGCACGCTCAGGTACAGAGATAATGAAGCAATGAGGTATAAGTAGGAGCAGGTTGCAGAAGTAGGTAAGTGGAAGAGGGGATTTTTGGATAAACCGGGGTGCGCCGCAGAAACTGAGCATACCATACATTCAATATTGTGGGTGCATCTGAATTCTTGTTGCCTACCTAAAAGCCTGTCCTAAAATTACGCAAATATTTGTGTGAAGAATATTGTACGGGACGGTGTACATGCCCTCCGAGCTCTATGGAAAAGACTCTAAGCTCTCTGGATTGAATCTGCATCTTACACGTTTGGTAATTTGCAGAAATCGAAAAAAGTCGCTTCCAAGGGAAAATCACTTAGTTTTTACTTATATAAAATGACGTTGAGGTAGGTATTGACGGCCTCCGCCTTCACTCAGGTAAGCTGTATTGTAGTCATCCCTGGTTTTCGAGCAAGCATAATATAAATACTGTCAAACGCTTTACACTTCACCTGTGACGATTGGTTGTTGAGGAGCACTTTGAAGGTGTTTTATTTATTGTAGCTTTATCAGTGGATCAAAGTCGGGGAGGGCATGTGAAGGCAATTGAAGTGAACATGTTAGTTTTCTAAATTTAATGTAATGTTGACCTTTTTCTTTTTAATAAGCTGTTATAGCGATCAATGCAAATACACAAATGGCTTTCAGATATTGTTCTTGACAAATTGACAAACAAGTGTCAAATCCCATATTTATTGAGAAGACACATGGCAACGTCTCATTCTCTCATATCTAAGGACATTTTAATTAGGAAAACAATGAAGTAAAGGATTTAATAAACTACACACTAAAGGATTTAATAAACTACACACTAACATGGATTCAAATCAAATTTTGTTTATGGTTTCAGCTTCATTACTCTTTGAATAAGTCAACCTTTTATTCAGAGATAAACGCTGTAGGTAAATTCTAATATGTAAATCCATTTTGGTTTTGGGTTAATACGTTCTGTTTTAATTTTTTTGTTTATATTTCAAGAGTGTATTTTGGTTTTGGGTCAATAGGTTCTGTTTTTTAAAAATAAGGTTCTAGAGTAGATGTATGACTTTTTATATTTCACGTGATATTTTTGAGAAAATTTAAAAAATAAATTTTACAAGTAAATATGCAAGTCTACCACGTCAAATTAGTGTTTTAAATCGTACATGTGTCAAACTATGATTAGCTTCAATATATCGATTAGAATTTATAAATGATTTTGAACCCATTATCTTCTAAGTACCTTCATCAGATGATTTAAAAATGAAGAGAGGTACTGAAGTGATTTAAATTCAAAGTCTTTTTTAACTAGGTTAAACATATCTTTGGGTTTTAGATTTTTTTAAAACTTAGCTATGGTGTAGACTCCTACATATATATGAATTTTGGAGATCTAGGTTATCAACAAACAATTTGAATGCCATTAAGTGAGGAATCAATTACTCTATTAGTTTTGGAGAATAAACCTTTGGTCAAAGAATTGACTTACAATTATAAATCATCAATCAAGTTTCTCATAAAAGCAACTCAAGTATAGCATTCAAATGGTCATGTTATGGATAGCTTTGATACTCTTTACATAAAAGAAAGTACAACCTTTAATTTTCATGACACAACAATACCACTACACATGAGAGTTAAACTAGCAACTAGGCCACACATACAACCTACAAAGTTTATGTATAGCATCCTACAACTTAAGGCTTAAATTTGAGTACAATGCATCCTTGAATAATTTATAGAGGACCTCAACCAAACAAGAAAAATGGTTATTAATCATGCAACCATCACATTTTAATATTTATTTAATTTATTAGCAGCATCTAATTATTCCTATTGCACATAATAAGATTGATAGAATTGGCTCAAACTCTTATACTTTTTGTAAGAGAAAACAAAATGCATTGAATAACTTGGTAACATTAATACAAAGTGATAACATGCTCACATCAACTAGTATTCTCCTAGATCACTTATTAAATCAAGAATATAGATTCTCATGAGGAGATGAATGCATTATTTAACTTCACAAATACATTTTCTTAGATTAAATTATACAATCATGAACTTAACAAAAAAACTTTTAGCCATCATTCAAATTATTACCATATTTTAATTAAAATCAATATATTGGTTAAGTTATCTATGCATTAATTATGTGTTCCTCCTTTCTCAGTTAAGTTATGAATTTCATTGATAGTTGTTTGCATCACCAACAACATACCAAAATTTACCTAACCCCTCCTATAATGTCATGCCTCCCTCCATGGCTATGTCATCACCTCTTACCACACACCCTAATTTTACCTCTTCTATTGTCTCACATGTTCCTAACACCACACTTGTCTCTAATTCCACCCTTAATACACTAAGAATCATGAGAAAAATAAAAATCACACTAAGAACCACAAACTCTAAAGAAGAATAAAGTTATGGAACATGAAATAGGAAAGATGAATCATTAGAATTGTATGCCCCCTTTACAACCCATTAGTGATAACCAATCTAAGAAAATATACATGGATTTTTTTATGTCTGAGTGTGCATCCAATGATTGTGATTTTCTCTTTATTTGACTTAATTAGTTGCCCTAAATGAAAACCCAAAATTAGCTAAGTATGTAAAGGAAAGAATTCAAAGGCTACTAGGAACTAGGAACCAAAGGTTCTACTTCCCAGTGTTAACTTAGGCTTTGACAAGGGTCTACAATAGTTAACATAAGGCAAGGAGACAACCTACAAAAAGCAAAGACAAGAAGAATGTGAATGGAGGTTCCACAAGAACCAAGAACTAATGGTTCCTAATTCCTATAGAACCCCTAACGAGTCAAAAACATAAAGTAAACACACGAGAAATCAAGATGAAGTGAACTAACTTGCTAAGGAAACAAACAACCAAGACACAATCAAATGATCAGAAATATTAGGTCAAAATCAATTATTTCTATGAGTAAGGAATAACCGAGGCATCATTTTCCTACACCCACATTCTCTTCAACCTCATGAAAGTTGTGATGCCTCCCCTAATAGCCCAATCTCAAGCTGTGGAGCTAAAGGGATAATGTTTAATGCATTTCCATGGATTTCAAAGGGAGAAATGTAATGTCCATGTCTTCTTTTTATTTGCAGCCCTCTTTTATCAAATGAACATGCATGGGTCATGTTTCAGGCAGATTTTGTTGGATATTTTTGTAGTTTTCAAAAAAATTCATCAATACAGGAACTAGTAGGAGTGTTGGGAATGTTCTTCATGTCAGCAAATCATATTTATTTTTTCAGATATATCAAGGTTCTATAGGATGATAGATAGTATTTTATCTCTACCACATCCTCTCTCTCTCTTCACTTGTTGAGGATAAAATGCATCTTGTTGCTCATTGTAATTCTAGGGTTCTTCCCTTATTTTTTGGAGTAGATATGTGTATTTTTTAATACTTTTGTAACTGTAAACTAACTTTAACCCTTTAATTAATTAAATTTGTCATTTTTACCTCTCCTCATTCTAGATTTGTTGTGTATTGTATATATAAATGAATGTTTGTTGTTCTTGTATGTTCATATGTTGTGTTCAATTCACTTTCAAGGCTAACAATGGATCATCTCTTTTCCTTTTAGTGTTTGCAAAACCCTAAATTGCATGTAAGCTTTCATGAACTGTTATAATAGAGGATAGTGTAATCTCCTTGATATTTTCATTCTTCCTCTATGTTGTAATGAGTAAGGGAGAATCATATTCTAGATATTGGCGAATCACCTTCATTTCCTATTTTTCTCCTTCTATCTTTTCTCTTGAAAGATTTAGCTATAAGATTATGTTTTAGATGTACGTGTTTGGTATTGAGTTCCAGATCAATAATTTTCACTTAGTTTAGAGAGGGAAGAGGTTTGGCTTAATTCTACAAGGTCCCACACCTTGAAGCCATTTCCATGGTTTCACTAATTAGTTGAATTCATCTTTCAATAAAGGGTGCAATTTAGATTAACAATACAAAAAGCTCAAAAAATAAGATAATGAATTACTAACTTTGATAGGAAACACTAATGTGGAAAGAATAAACCCTAAATTTTAACCTTAGGATGGTGTAATTTTTGTTAGTTTCACCAAAAATGTAGGGTAATAATATTGCTTTTACATAAATCTAGGCTAATTAATGCAAATGGGAAGCCTATAATTAACCCATATAAATTAAGTAGTTGGGTCAATGAACTTAAATGTTATTTTGAGTAATTGAATGCAATATATGGGTGTACTTATGTTTGGGAAATATGATGAAGAATTGATATCAATGATACACAAAATCTAATTGTTTCTTGGTACATACAATTGATGCTTACTATCTAATGATTATCTCATTCTTTGTATAGCTTTATAAATATTTTTGGGTCAAACTTGAGTTCCTTGGGATTGAACTTGAACATCAAAAAATTGCATTATACAATATGGGAATGAACTATGATCCATAAAATTATCTACTAGAAAGTTGAATTAAATAACTATTCACTTTCATATTCTCTAGGTTTTAATCCTATTGAGGTGGTGTTTATAAAAAACCATGGGGGAGATTGCTAGAATAATAAGGTCAACTTCTCTTAGGATAACCCCCTATTCAAGCTAGCTATACAATTTTGAGTGATGATTAAAAAAACATACATAATAGTGTATATGTCCTAAATGATTCTTATGTGGATGTGTTCTTTTTAAACTTAAAATACATATGTTCCTATAGTGAGTGCTCCTTACTTTATCATTATCAATTAATTGAAAAATGGATATCCTTAATTACCAAAACATGGCACCAAGTCGCATAAACATGTACCAAGTAGTTCACAATGGCTTGTACAAGAGAGGACAATAATCTACAGAATTTGAGATTTAAAAATTTAGGGTCAATTCTTAGGTACTTGGAATTGACCTAAGATAGAAAAGTGTTAGTTTTTAGATATGAAGTAAATGTATAAAAATGGATATAAGTGTAAACTAAAAAATGATAAATGAATGACAAATATGTAAAAATATGCGTAAATAAACATAACTAAAATCAAATGTTCATAAATAAATATATAAATGAATGTAAGCTAATATACATATCTTAAATGCATTTATCTAAAAAATGTTGGAGATATTTTTCTAAGACTATTTTATTTATTTAAGAGTTATTGTATTTTACTTTAGAATTATTTTATTATCTATATTGTTTACTTTATTGTTATTTAAAAAATTATTTTACGAAAAACTTTTTTATTTTTTTATTTAAATTACTATTTATTATTTTATTTTACTTTAGAATTATTTTATTACCTGTATTGTATACTTTAATTTTAATACATATACAATAATAACATGAAACTCTTTATATTATTATTGAAGAAAACCTCTCTACCTAACATAAAAAAAAAGAAACGACAAATTCTATATCAAAATTAACACAAAACAATCATTCTAGATTTCACCATTACAATTTTTTGCTTTGTTATTTTGGGAATTTTTTTGAAAACCCTATTAGCTCTTATATGCACACTTGTCTATATTAATGGATGCAACTCTGTTTTAGCATGGAATATTGCTCCTTATAATAAATACACCAAAACTACATCTACACTTGTATTTTATGATAGCATTTCTTGTGTATTTCCTCCAAAGTTTTATGCATCGTCAATAACATTTTCAATGACTTATTTTCTAATTATTACTAGTTTTGTAAATTGATCATCACATCATAGAAACTCGTGAAGATAATTTTTTTCTTCGTTTGATGTGATGACTACAAATATTAATAACTAGTAGTCGCATGCATAGGCATGCAACGATTAGCCGATAGGGGTCCATCGCAAATGGCTATTCAATGGGAAGCAAGGAAGAAAATTGTTTTTGTAATGCAATTTGAAGTATAAATATTGGGAAACATTTGCTATTTCTTGAATGAGTCAAGAAGAGGAAAGCATCTTAATAATTCAATGTGGAATAATGCGAGGTTAGTTTATAGTAGGAGGTATATCGTGGATAATATTCATTGAGTACATTGTAATGAACATAGATATTTGAAAATAAATTTATATATTTTTATGGATAATTAGATGGATAGGTTAATTAAAGCAAAGCTATGTGTGCATTAAAATATATGAATTTGAGTTACACAACTTGAAGATGTTATAAAGCACTTAAATTTGGTGAAGAAATTATTTTATATCTCTACATTTGATTGGAGCATTGTACAACATTTTAAACCCCATGTTATAGTCCACTTCTTTATTGTTATCTGACAGACAATGCATGGGAGATTGATAATCTTTTGCATAAAATGGTAAATTGATCTTTGCGTTTCCACATCAATTATTTTTAGTTGGAAATTGATTATGGAAATCTAAAATAAAACTGCAAGGCATCTTCATTATTTACAATGTATCCATTAATTGCAATCTCAAGCAATTAATCATCAATAATTTTAATAACAATAATTCTTTTAAAATTATTTTAATTAATAATATAAGGAGAATATTCTTTTAATAATTTTTTTCTCAATAAATTAAATTTGGTAAATTAAATACAATTTTAATTTTCAAATAATTAGTTTTGTTAATAATAATAATTTCTCTCCAAAATTTAAGGTATGATATAATTTTATATGTATTTTAGTTTAATAGTTGTTAGGCGTAAATGTACATCTATATTTGATGTTTTTGTCTAGGTTAATCAATTAATCGATTAATTATTATTTAATTATCTTAAAAAAAGGCAATGCAAGCAAAATTAACAACTATTTGCATAAAAGAGGAAATTGATCTTTGATGTTTTTGTCTAGGTTAATCAATGTATTGATTGATTATTATTTAATTATCTTAAGATAATGCAATGCATGGGAGATTAAGAACCATTTGCATAGAACATGAAATTGATCTTTGCATTTCCACATCAATATTTTTTAGCTGGAAATTGATTATGAATTGCAATCTTAAGCAATTAAACATCAATAACTTTTTTCCTTATCAAGTTTGAATATTTAATAATGTTAATAACAATAATTTTTTTTTAAATTATTTAAATTAATAATCTTACGGGAATGATTTTTCAATAAAAAATTTCTTAATGGAAAATTAAATACAAATTGGTTTTTTCAAATAATTAGTTTTATATGTATTTTAGTTTAATAGTTGTTAGGCCTAGATGTGCATCTATATTTGATGTTTTTGTCTAGGTTAATCAATGAATTGATTGATTATTATTTAATATCTGAAGATAAATATGGATACTAGTACATGGCAAACTTCAAGTTCTGAATTAAATAATATTTATAAAAAGTATGGAACATTAAAGAATTCTTGTTTTTGAAAGGGTTAATAGTGATCCCTTTAATTAATATTATTGAATAAAAAATTTAATTAGTAATATTTAAAATAAAAAAATATTCTTTAAAAAGGTTAGTCCGTAAATTTAGGTATGGCATATTTGTTGCAATGCTTGTGTGATACTAGATAATTTATTACTTTCATGTTATTTGTTGTGATTATTTCTTATTTGAATATTAGTTATGATGGTCATCACTAATGATTTTTTCAAAAAAGAAAGATCTTTAATATAAGAATACTTTTTATAAATAGTATTTAGTCCATAATTTTGTAAATAAAAGCATTATTATCCATGCGGTTTATGGTTTAGTAGTAGTATAATAAAATGGTCACAAGTAGAAAGGATTCAAAATTAGTCCATTATAGGGAAATGGAAAGTTAAAAATATTAGATTTTCATTGATTGATTCTAGTAAAAAGATGTTCTATAATTGGTGTATGAACAAAATTAGGAAGACTTAGTTAAACCAAAATAATAAATGGATGGTCAAATAAAATAAGAACAAATATCACTTAGAGAGGAAAGATGTGCATAGTCCAATCGAAGACTAACTTAAACAACATCTTTGATAGAAAACGAATAAACAAAGCTCACGAGAGGAAGGATGTGATGGCATCACACACATATTTTGTAATTTCAAAATAATTGAATTAAAAGGTATGCCTTGTTTTGTGGGGAAACAATGATTTATTTGACTTCAAAAAAGATATTCTACTCAACCCATTGGAATAAAAAAGGAAGCATTAAAAGTAACTAAGTATATGTGTAAAACCAATAAAGACAATGTGAAACTGAAAACAATTAATGGTATTTACAATTGGTTCACTAAATTTATTTATTGACATTCTACTATAATATAGTTGGGAGTGATGACCATTTGTTTTGGCGCACCCAAGCTGAAGTAGACCTATACACAACACGCGGTTGACATAATCACCATCTAGAAAATTCGAGGCATGGTCACCAAAGCACTCTTGGGCTGCAGAACATGCAGTCATAAATGTTATAAAATACATGGAAAACAATACAACTTATAATTTCTTGGAAAATGTGATGAATCATAAAGTCATAAAAAATGCCACGAGTTTTATAACATTTCCTTGCATTCTCTGCAAGCCAAAATAACTGCTTTCGTTTCTTCATCCTCATGATTTTAAATGAAATATGTGCTTCAGAAATATTCATCCAATGAATTGCATATGCGATGACTACAATTATCCAGATGTCCACCTACAAAAGCAACATGCTCAGCAGTAAAAAATAATTTCATGTTTATGAATTACATAGGATGTCATTAACTACGTTGATTTTTCTATCTAGAAAGGTACATTCCTGGTAGAATTATTGCAAAGAAGGTGAGAGAAGTAATTAATAATATTTACAATTGGTTCACCGAATCTATTTATTGATAATGGGAAAGTTCTGTACTTACAGGTAATGTTGGTGTTCAACAAGAGTGAGCAACACTAGATCAACTTGTCGAACCATGAAAGAATTTGAAATAGACAATTTATAATACACTAATTTTCTTAAATGTCTATTGTATCTGTGCAACATTATGAAGGAAAAAATATAGATATAGAATAAAAGTGGTTAGCATTATTTGTTCTAAATAGAAAGAGAGAAAATAGAATGTTTTCAATACATGAGATCCTAGTAAAGAATTGTGTATAAGTAATCTATTGAAGAAGTTGAAAAGAGAGCTATGGAAACAATGACAAATACAATGGATAAAATAGAGTATGTTTTTGGTGGACAAGTGGATGTGAGAATTTGTGTGTTCAAGTATATAAGCAACAACAAATATATGACGATAGAAGCCAAAAAAACTAAACCCACGCTTGTTCTCCTCCCTACCATATTGGCATCATGAAGCCTCGTGGGCTCTAGCCAAACCCTCGAGCAAGCAAGACAGGTAAGGTCCATGGAAAATCTCAAGGAATTTTATCAAATATCACACAATAACAAAAATAGAGAAATTCTAAAACAACTATTAGAAAAACACTTAAGAATCCGAGGTAAGTGATAGATGGCCGAAAACCCACATTAAATAGGTTGATACAAGACAAGCAATGTACCTAATAGTTGGGTTGTTAATTGAAGGTTCGAGCTACATTATCTGGCGCTAAATATTATAGATAAATAGAGAAATTGTAAAAGGGTTGTTAGAAAAACAGTTAAAAAGTTTAAAGTGTGGAAAATAAAAGAGGAAAACTACGATAAAGAGAAAATTGTTATGGAAAACCAGGACAAATGAACAGTGTGATACATATTGAAACAATCAAGCTGTCTAAAAATTGGCTTGTTAATTGAAGATTTGAGCTACATTATTTGGTACTAACTAGGATAGGCAGAAAGGGGAATTGTAAAAGAGCTATTAGGAAAATAGTTAAAAAATCAAAATGGAAAAAGACATGAATAATAAATTAATCACTCTAACACCTCTTATACAATTTCTCTACTTGTCTTCAATATTTATTACCAAAGAACGTGGCTCGAATTTGTATTGATATGTTTCATGATATTCTTTTTTTCTCATCTGTTTGAAATGGAGAGGCATCCACAAAGCTTCATTTTGCACACTATAAAGGTTGTATAATGACTAAAAAGGTGCATAAAGATGCTCAGAGATAACTATTCATACAAGAGAAGTAGTCTATGTAACACTTGAGATTTCAATTAAAAATTTGAAGTACATTCTTTCGCAGTAACTGCACACAGTAAAAAAAACTTGTAAAGGCAATGGGTAGCCATAATCTATGCAAAATGGCTATAATGCCATAGAGTTAATTGGGAATTCGAGCTACATCACTTGGCACTAAATATTATAGACAAATAGAGGAGACTTGCTCGGGGTTTTTTATGACAACATGGAGCTTACCTCTTGAACAAAGTATGTTGCTAAATGTGCCTCATTGGTTAATAAGAATTGCAAAAAAATTATGGATTTAGAATTGACAACGAAAGTGTTACATAGATTGCTTGTATTGTATCAATATGTTGCATGACATTATTTTTTCCTCATTTATTTGAAGGTCTCTGTAATCAATTATTCTATTGTTCTTGTAAGAAGGATTGTTTTCAATTTTTAAAATTCTAAATAAATTTCGTGGTTATTTTGTTTGGATGGAACTTGTTATATGTGTTGTATCAAAATGTTTCATGATATTCTTTCTTTCTCATCTGTTTGAAGTTTGCGATAACGAACTATTCTTCATGATATTTTTTTTTTCAGTTGCCCATAACAAACTGTTCATTATCGTAGTTTGCCTCTTCTATGCTCCATATTTTAAAGTTGATTTACAACCATCTGTTATTTTCTTGTGGTTCTTAAGTATTTTCCTAATAGTTCTTTTACAATTTACCTATTTTTCTATAGTGTTTAGTGCCAAATAGTGTAGCTTGAATTTAGAATTGAGAAGTCAAGCTTCAGATAGATTGTTCATCTTGAATGAATTAGGAAAATAGACAAGAGTCACAGGTAAATGACAGATGATAGAAATTGAAAGGAGGGCAAAGGTTTCCATCCATTTGTCATTTATGCGTGATTGTGAAATGTTATTCTATTACCTCTTACAATTGTTACATAAGCTACTTGCCTTGTAACAATATGTTCCATCGTACAACAATGGGAGGATGCATTAACCCTCGCGTGAGAAAACACTTACCATGCTCTTTATGCACAATGAGGCAAGCAACTCAACCACCGCCAACCCTTCTTTCCAATTTCGGTTTTTGTAGATATAATATTTAGTATTGAATACGTGTTATTCCAACACCTCTTATACAATTAGTCTATTTGTCTTCAATATATATATACATATATGTATCTGTCTATGTTTCCAAGCATTGATTTTTACATACAGTTCACATTGTATGTATATATATATGTATGTATGTGTATATATATATACACATGTATATATACACACACACATATATATGCACTGTTTATGGTATTTAGCAAGGACCAACTGCATTGGATCGAGTTCTTCAACCATGGAAGAACTTCAAATAGACAGTTTACAATAGACTAATTTTTTTGAATGTCTATTGTATTTGTGCAACAATATAAACAAAACAATATAGATATACAATAATAGAGGTTAGCACCATTTGTTCTAAAGAGAAAGAGATAAGATGGAAGATTTTGAGTACATGCTATGTTGGTAAATAATTATTAATAAGGGATCTATTCGGGTACTTGAAAAGGGAGTTGTGGAAACAATGTCAAATGCAATCGATAAAACATGGAGTATATTTTTCATAGGCAAGCACGTCAGATAATTTGTGTGTCCATGTATATAACCATGAAGAAATATATGACGGTGGAAAGAAAAAGCTCTTAACGTATGGTCGGTCTCCTCCCTACCATATTCGCATCATGAAACCTTGCGGGCACTAGCCAAACCCTCGAGCAAGAAACACACACTTCTTGTAAATATTATTGACAAAAAAGGAAATGGTATTGAATTCCCTGAAACATAGATAGATACATACACACACACACGTGCACACACACATATATATATGTATTGAAATTCCCCTTTCATATTTAAAAATATACATATAGATAGTGTGAACCCCAATCCTATACCTACAAAAACATGAGAAACAAACACATATTAGATTGAATGCAAGTGAGAATAAAGATTCCCCATGAAATCCATTTAAATTGAAAAGAACAAGAAATGAGATGAAGAACACAATCAAACATAAACAAAAGCTATCAAATCTTATTCAATGTACAATTCAAACTCTTGATCCCATGGGGGAGTTGGTGCCAATTATGTGTAGAAATTGGCCCTTTTCCAACTCCTATGATGCAATGTTGATGAGTGATCCACTTTGATGAAAATTCAATCAAGCTCCATGATGAAAAACCTGCATAACCTAGCTAAGAACTTGATAAAATTGATGAAAGTATATATGCTTGAGGATGAAGTTGAGTATAGTAAGTTTACTCAATTTGTGGATGATTAATTCAATAGAGGAGGCCTCTATTTATCGATTTGAAGAATAGAAGATTGAAGGATTTGGGTGAATGTGGGACAAAAGACCAACCAATGAGAGAAATCCACTTGTCCACATGTGATTGGAGGAGGAATGAGCACATTTTGATCAATGTGCATGATAAATGCTATGAGATTCAAATTTGAAATTTGAAAGTGACATGTTGGAGGGAGAGAATAATGGAGTTAATGACACTTGGCTCAAGGCCAAGGACATGTAAGAGGCATTAAATGCCTTGTTGGAAGTACCCATCCCTTTTTGAAGGGATTTTTGAATTGGAAGAATATTCCACAAAAAATATTTTTTTGAATGGAAATTGATGATTTAATAAATCAAATAAATTGATTTATTGTGCAAGTTGCAAAATGATCTAGAGGATTGAAGTGATTAGGATTAGATTTAATCATGATTTGATCAATTTAATGAGAGACCAGGTGATTTGACAATTTTGACTTAGATTTTAGGATTTAAATAAATCAAAGCTGAGAGGAATAATGATTTTAGATTTAATTAAATAAAGATTGATTTATTTAATTAAAGAAGGCGATGTTAGATTAAATCAAATAAAGATTAATTTATTTAATTTAAATGATGTGATATTAGAGGTTAATTAAAATAAAGTGAATTATTTAATTAAAAGATAGACTAGGATTAATTAAACAAACTGATTTATTTAATTAATGGAAGAAAATGACTTAATCGGATAAGAGGGGAATTGTGATGAATTTAATCAAATAAGGATTATTTAATTAAATTAATTAGAAAAAGGGATGATTTAAGAAGAAACGATGTTAGTAAGACCAGGATCAGGTGTGTAGGATCGAATTGTATATTTTTGATGTCTACATTTTGCCCCTCTTTGAAGCAATGTACTTGTTGCATTGGTTCAAAGAATGATGTCGCCGAGATCAAAATTTAAAAAATTTCTAATTTTTTGGATGCCCCATTGGAAAGTACATTGGTACATTGTTGCCCCCTCGAGAGATTGAGCGAAAAGTTCAATTTGAGGGTCAATCTCGCGACAAAGAGGTTCAAGATGGATGGTTATGATAATGATGCAAATGAGATGGTTTTAAGATGCTTAGAATAACAAATCTATATTATCCTAAACAACTTAAATGATGATGCAATGCATGTGAGATGGATGATGTTGTCCTATGATGATTTGATGTGATTATGCAGAATGAGAGTGTGGATGCAAGATGGATGCATTGATGTAATGATATTATGTTAGGGTGAAAGAGGATAGAAGAATGAGAGGGATCAACCCTTGAATCCAAGAAGATGTAGAAGTTCAACAAGGCAACTTTATTAAAAATGATGATGAATGATGATGATGTATTGCTTATCCAAGGATGGGAGAGATAAAGAGCATAACTTTCCTTATGTTTGATAACACACATAGGTGCGATGCATCAAGGTATAAAGAAGTAAGATGGCGTTGCACCTAGTGTGATGGAATTTGACTCGACAATCAAATAAGAGTGCTCTTCTTCACACTTGACATACATAAACCTTGCTAGGACGGACCTAACAAAGCAAGTATTTGACACGTTATATTACAAGAACGTCCAACAAGCACAACCGACAAAAATATAATGATAATTGCCCCATTCCTTTCTCTCTAAACCTATTTTGTTTAGGCATCATCGAGAGGTCCTTGGAATGAATGCAAAATAAGATAAGTCAAAAAGACCAAGATAAAGTAAACAAACATGCTAATATTCTTCGTACCGCTAGCCAAGGCTAAACTAAGGTGATACTTGATGCTAATGTCCATCGTGGGAAGGATGCATCCTAGAACATGTTATGATCAGGGTTCTGATGAGATTGATTGGATGATAAACTATTGATACTCCGAGTTGACCAACTTGCATGCTTACTGACCTAGACTTGAGAATTTGACGATTAGGTGTTCACTTTTGAACCTACTAGACTTGCTTCCGACTGACTCACCAAAGGATGAAGGTGACGATTGATTTATTATGAATGGTGATTATTGCGGGTGAAAGCGAGATGAGATGGGTGCACCATTTTAGGTTTTTTCAAATATTTGGATGTTTTTGATGTTTTGAAATGTTTTGAAATGTTTTGAGGATGTTTTGATTTTTGGATTTTTTGAGATTATATGAATGTTTTCGGATTTTGTGTCTCGGGGGCCGATCAAGGATGGCCTTGCCTATGTTTAAGCTCAAAGACGACGTAGTTCAAATGACAACGAAATCAGTTATTGATGAGATAGATAGGCAAACAAATTGCCATTTCTATTGCTACGGACGCCTAAAGGACTAACCTAGGGTGTCTTGGGGGATGATCAGAGATCATCCTTGCCTATGTTTAAGCTCAAAGATGATGTAATTTGGTAGGATGATGCCACTTTTTGATTTTTTTTTGATTTTCTAGATGTTTTTGGGTTTTTCACATGATTTTGACGATTCGGATATGGATATGTGATGATATCAATGCTCTATTTTGGGATTTTGTTGAAAACCAAGCTAAGGTTGATTGATCTGATCATTGGATTGGGTATGTGTAGGATCATGAGGGGCCAAAAAGTGGCAATGGGAAAAAAATCACGTTTTGGATCGACTCAAAAATGCGGAAATGCCAAGTTGAATTTTTTTAGGTTCGGGTGTCAGTACATTGCTCCAAAGCAATGCCCAAACCTACTTTTGCAAATTGGATATCCGATTTGGAAAGCCTGTATAAATAAAAAAACCCGAATGTTAAAAGTCATTTCACAATTTGGACGCGGGCGCACAGGGAGAAGAAGAAATCCGATATCCGATTTGAAGAAAAATCCAATTTGAAAGGTATGTTATTGCTTTTTTTTAATGTTTTAATCAATTTTTCAATTAGATTCTTATAATTTAAAGTAGTTCTAACGATTTTTTTTTTTTCAAAAATGTGGTTTTTTTATTGATTTTTATTAAAAACTAGAGTTTACAATGAATTTTTATTAAAAATTAATGTTTTTAAATGGATTTTGATTAAAAACTAGTGTTGTTGATGTATTTTTTTATCAAAAACTAGAGTTTGTTATGGATTTTTGTGAAAAAGTAGGGTTTTTTGGATTTTTATTAAAAACTAGGGTTTTTTTTACAATAATATCATTTATATTGTGTAGTTTTAATTAGATTAATTGGTTTTTAACTTTAATCAGGTATTATGGCTGAGAATGAAAATGCACAAATGCCAAATGCTCCACCACCTCCCCAGCCAAACGCTCCACCACCTCCACAACCACCAATTGAAGACTTAATTGGTGAAAAATTGGGGCAATTGAGGGGCATTTATGAAGTTTATAAGACAATCCCTCGATTGAGAGATATGAAAAACACATTGAAGGAAATAATTAATAATATAGAAACCCTCTCCACCCAACATAATGCGTTTCATTCGTGGCGAGAAGACATGAGGGAATATTATGCATGTGGATTGTCTTACGATGATGTGAAAGATCTCCAAATAACCAAAGCCCAAATAGCCTCTTTATTCATTAACCCCTGCACTGGTTTGCCAATGAATGTTAATAAAAAAAAACTTTTGATAAAATGGTGCATGAATAGGGACATTGTAGATAAATTTTGGGATCGTTGGTGTATGGTTTTTGATAAACCACCAAACAACAATTCTGATATACCATTTTACTTTATTAAAAAATTATATGCTGAGTTTTTGTTAGGGCATCATGTCAATTACTTTGAAATTAAACCCTTCCAGGGCGTCGGTGGAGGTATGCCCCAGGATAGACCAAGGGTAGTTAGAGTAGTCCCACGCCCAAATGTTCCCCTTCCTCCCCTTCCTCCGCTAGGTCTCCAATATATCATCCAAAGATTATCCAGGATGCAACCACACAGAATATTCAGGCTATTCACTCTTTGAGTGGTCATTTGGTTTTGCATGCTTCTACAGTAGCTCAACCACATTCTGGTGATGTTGGCGAAGGGTCGAGTGCTGCTGCATCATCCTCCTCAGGTCCACATATTTGTGTGCCACATACTTGCACTATGTGCTGCCAGATATACTTGGGTCCTCTTGTACAGCCCGTTGAGCATCCCTTGGACACTTTTGATTATGACCTCCATGATGTGGACATTATAGATCTGTCGCAGGGGAGTGGAGCGCACCCTACAAAGTCCTCTCCTGCTAGAGAGGGGGATGTTGGAATAGGGACACAAGTAAGATTTAAGTTATAAATTCATAACTTGCATTTGTTTTTAAATGAATATTAATAAGAGATAGTATCAAGTACTAATATTTATTTACATGGTCTATTTAATAGTTGATGTCTGAGGAGGAGCTCACACGGGTGACTGATAGCACCCTTAGGGCCATTTCATTTGGCTTGGACACACACACAGTATATATTTTTGCACTCACTCGTTTACATTTTTTATTATATACTTTCTTGTCATTTGAATTGTCATTAATGAAATTATATAATAACTTATATGTTTATCTTATTTTTCTCTCGTAGGAAATACCTAGTGCGAGTGAGGTGCAGCCTCATCTAGACTATGGAGGCCCAAAGTTAGATAAGGGGAAGGTAATTGAACTCAAATTGGATTGAATTAATATTTTTAAGATCTTATATTGATTATACATACATCGACATAGATTGGTAGTTTCATATGTACTTGTCATTTTTATGTACAGGTAATTATGAGCTATACAGAGATGTTGATAAGTGACACACCACCTAAAGGAGTAGGTATTGGAACACCTCAAGGAGTAGGTTTTGAAACACCTCAAGGAGATAAAGAAAAAGATCAACCTAAAGAGGTATGTGTTTATTTTATCTTGCATTTGGTAAATATGTTCCTATTACCAATAATCGTATGCTAACTTGGCTCAATTTTATGTTTTTGTTCACATATATAGATTGGCATTTCAAAAGTTGGTTTGGTATATTCTAGGACTCCTGACCCTTTGAAGAGACGTATATTTTAGGTAATCAAGATTTCAATTTTAGAGTTCAATTAAAATTCAATGTATATTGATTTTGATGTTAATTATTCGAGTTTAAATTATATAGTATAACTAATCTCAATTGTGGTTTGAATTTTTCTTGTGCCTACCTTAAGAGCCAACGAGTGCTTTAAAGAGGCTCCATTTTGATGATCCACCAGTAGTTTAGGATAAGATAGACATTTTGGCATGTAAATTTTGAATACATATTGAGATGGCATATGGCACATTTTGTAAAACTTTGTTTGAGTTGGTGTCGATGCCATTTTTTTATATGGACATACACTTGATTATTGGATAATTTGATATATAGAAGTTGACAATTGAAATTTAATTTGTTCCTCATGTGCATGATTAAACTATTTGAATTTTTTATCTTGAGCAATGGTTAAATATCAATTTACAATAGCATAAAAAAGAATGGTTATATTATGTAGTTTATATTTATATCGCTGATTACATTGCATTACACAATCTTTCAAACTCAAATCATTACTTCACATTGCATAACTAACAACTAGATGTTCATAGATGAAAAAATTTCAATTACAATATAGTTTTTACAAAGTCAACCTAAGCAGTTATGCAATTACTTCACATTGCATAACTAAAAACTATGAGCAGTTGTCAATTGCATTTGCTTGTCATGGAATTTTATGAGACCACATTTCTTTGAAACTTTTTTTCAAATTGTCCACTACCTTGTCTATGCTACCACATTTTTCATACATTTTTCATAGCGATCACATTAAGTTGTAATAAATTAAATGATAGCCTATGGCTATTTAATTTTTACTCATTTGATTTAAATGGATGAGGTCGACCTTCCTTGATATTATTTTGTAATTTATTATTTTCAAGAGAGGCCAACCTCCTTGAAGAGTCACCTTATTTTTTATAAATACAAGGTGATGTTTGTTCATTTCCTCAATCAAGTTCATTCAACATAATTCGCATTCCAAGCAGAAGTTCACACTTGAGCAACAACACTTCATCTTGCAGTAGTAGGCCGATTTCAAGGAGAAGCATATTCAATTGTATCTTTGCATCTAGGAGATGTGCTATTATTCATTGTATCAAATTCAACCATGAGCTAGGCTTGAGTTGTAAGCAAATTTTTGGTCTTATTCCATATTGTTCCTATCATCTCTAAGTTGAAGACAACGAGAGAAATGCTTAAGAATTTAGAGGAGATGTATGAGATCAACAACACAAGTCGTCCTCTAGCCTTGAAGCAATAACTTTATCATGTTAAGATGGCAGAAGGAGAATTTGTCATCACCTACTTCATGAAGATTTCCGAATTAAGAGATCAACTCTGTACCATTGGTCATATTGTTGATGACAAGGATTTGACCATGTTGGATCTTAATGGTCTTCCTTCATCTTGGGAGTCTTACATTCAAGGAATCAACATGAGATCGAAACTTCCCAAGTTTGATTGGTTGAGGGTTGACTGTATTCAAGAGGAGTCAAGGTTGGCTGCGAGAGGTATTGGACAAAGCCCTACAAATGAAGACATTCATGTTCTTTCCGTTCAATCCTCGAAGAAGGAAGGAAAAGGAGGAAAGAAAAGATGCTTCAAGAGGAATAGAGATAAAGGGTCAGATGATGCTCCTGTATTCAAGAAGAAGTGGGACCTCTCTCGTTTTCAATGCCTTAGATGTGACAAGTTTGGTCACTATGCGAAGGATTGCCCTACTAGGCCTAATCAGGATTGCTAAAAGACAACAATCTTTGATGGACTGTTACTCAAAAACCGTGATGCTTACAAACTCTTCGTCTGAGGATATGGGATCATGTTGGGACCATCTACAATAACCTCTCTCGATTTTTTCTATCTCGGAGGTGTTTTCCCATGGTGATGAGTTTTCAATTGAGGGAAAAGTTGCCAAATGCAAGCAGTGTAAAGTTGCAAAGTAGTGCAACTTTCATTCTCCAACTCGTATGACCAAATAGACTGTTCCAATACATTCGGATCGGTAAGTTTATGCTAGGTATGGTCCTCTTTTGCACCCAAATACGCCGAATCACTCCGAGCTACATTGGACCGACGATTTCCCTTAAGAGTCCAAAGTGCTAAAAGGCAACAATCTTTGATGGACTGTTACTCAGAAACCGTGATGCTTTTAGACTCTCCATTTGAGGATATGGGATCATGTTGGGACCATCTACAATAACCTCTCTCAATTTTTTCAATCTCGGAGGTGTTTTCCCGTGGTGATGAGTTTTCAGTTGAGGGAAAAGTTGCCAAATGCAAGTAGTGTAAAGTTGCAAAGTGGTGCAACTTTCATTCTCCAACTCGTACGACCAAATAGATTGTTCCAACACGTTTGGATGGGTACATTTACGCTAGATATGGTCCTCTTTTGCACCCAAATACACCGAATCACTCCGAGCTACATTAGACCAACGATTTCCCTTAAGAGTCCAAAGTGCTAAAAGGCAACAATCTTTGATGGACTGTTACTCGAAAATCGTGATGCTTTTAGACTCTCCATCTGAAGATATGGTATCGTGTTGGGACCATCTACAATAAACTCTCTCGGTTTTTTCAATCTCGGAGGCATTTTCCCGTGGTGATGAGTTTTCAGTTGAGGGAAAAGTTGCCAAATGCAAGTAGTGTAAAGTTGCAAAGTGGTGCAACTTTCATTCTCCAAATCGTACGACCAAACAGATTGTTCCAATACATTTTGATGGGTTCATTTACGCTAGATATGGTCCTCTTTTGCACCCAAATACGTCGAATCACTCCGAGCTACATTGGACCAACGATTTCCCTTAAGAGTCCAAAATGCTAAAAGACAACAATATTTGATGGACTGTTACTCAAAAAATGTGATGCTTACAGACTCTCCGTCTAAGGATATGGGATCATGTTGGGACCATCTACAATAACCTCTCTTGGTTTTTTCTATCTTAGAGGCGTTTTCTCGTGGTGATGAGTTTTTAGTTGAGGGAAAGTTGCCAGATTCAAGCAGTGTAAAGTTGCAAAGTGGTGCAAATTTCATTCTCCAACTCGTACGACCAAACATACTATTCCAACACGTTCGGATGGGTACGTTTATGCTAGGTATGGTCGTCTTTTGCACCCAAATATGTTGAATCACTCTAAGCTACATTGGATCGACGATTTCCCTCAAGAGTCCAAAGTGCTAAAAGGCAACAATCTTTGACGGACTGTTACTTGGAAACCGTGATGCTTACAGACTCTCCATCTGAGGATATGAGATCATGTTGGGACCATCTACAATAACCTCTCTTGGTTTTTTCTATCTCAGAGGCGTTTTCCCGTGGTGATGAAGTTTCAGTTGGGGGAAAAGTTGCCAAATGCAAGCAGTGTAAAGTTGCAAAGTGGTGCAACTTTCATTCTCCAACTCGTATGACCAAACAGAATATTCCAGAACATCCGTATGGGTACATTTACACTAGGTATGGTAATATTTTGCACCCAAATACGCCGAATCACTCTGAGCTACATTGGACCGACGATTTCCCTTAAGAGTCCAAAGTGCTAAAAGGCAACAATCTTTGACAGACTGTTACTTAAAAATCGTGATTCTTATAAACTCTCCATCTAAGGATATGGGATTGTGTTGGGACCATCTACAATAACCTCTCTCGGTTTTTGCTATCTCAGAGGCGTTTTCCCATGGTGATGAGTTTTCAGTTGAGGGAAAAGTTTCCAAATGCAAGCAGTGTAAAGTTGCAAAGTGGTGCAAATTTCATTCTTTAACTCATACAAACAAATAGATTGTTCCAACACGTCCAGATGGGTACGTTTACGCTAGGTATGGTCCTCTTTTGCACCCAAATATGCCAAATCACTCTGAGCTACATTGCATTGGCGATTTCCCTTAAGAGTCAAAAGTGCTAAAAGTCAACAATCTTTGACGGAGTGTTACTCGGAAACCGTAATATTTACAAACTCTTCGTCTGAGGATATGGGATCGTGTTGGGACCATCTACAATAACCTCTCTCAGTTTTTGCTATCTCGGAGGCATTTTCCCATGGACCATCTACAATTACATGGGAAATGGAATTCACATGAACTTTTTACATATTTGTTTTTGGAAAAAGTGGCAAGCCACTGTAATTTATTATATATAAATAGGAGATATTACAAAACTTGGTTCAAATGAGCATACTGACAGGAAAGAACCAGGAAGAAAACCTCCAGTTGTAGCTCGATTAAGTACAAAAATCTCTTTATATTTTAAACATACCCTTTATACAATGCCAAACATTTGACCCGTATTTCAAAAAACATCACTGGATATAGATTATGCCTATACATAGTTACAACCTTGTTACATTGTTTCACATTTCAAAATTATAATTTTACAAAATTTTCCTATTGGAGGCATTCAGGACATAGTCTTCCACAAGAGTAGTATGTTGACGTTCTGGAGTGATAGAGCTGCGTATTGTCACATACCTCTCTGAAAGGATCAGAGCTTCCTATTGTTGTAGTAGGTGCATGATCAATCATTCCAGGAATATCACAAAAGTTGTCAAATGATAAATCTATATTGTCACAACAAAAAAGATGCTTAGAATAACCAATCTATATTATTCTAAATGACCTAATTGATGATGAGATGGTAATGCAAACTATAAAAGACGCTTTGAATAACCAATCTATATTATTGTAATCTGTTGCATACCTCTCTGAAAGGATCAAAGCTGGCTATTGTTGCAACAGGTCCATGATCAATCGTTCAAAAAATAGAACTATTAAAGAAACCTGCATTGCAATAGTATACAAAATATTAGTATTAAATAAAGAACACTAATGAACTTAAGCATAATGAACCTAAGAATTGTACCTTCCATTCTTGAATATGCTATTCAAGTTTTCCTGAAGGGTCATCTCTTTGCTTAAGAGTATCCAATATTGCTTCATGATCAATATTATTAAGTGTCCATAGTTGTTTTGTCTTTGGTTTGGCATGGTGCTTCAACAACTTAACATTTGTTGCTATAACAAGGTGTGAATACATGAGAATGGTTTTGTGTTTCTCGTAGTCTTCAAATGTAGGTATGCCATTCTTTCTAATCATGTATGTTCGCAACCAAGTTCCTGCAACCACAACTGAACTTGTAGGATTCACAAACCCATCATCATCTTCCATCGATTGTGTTAGCTTGTGCTTTACCCGCACACATTGAGCCAACCAATATTCTGATGTCTCTTCATTCCCCTACGGTGCAATAACTACAAAACATGTCCTGGCTATAGTAGATCTGAAATCCTATCATAATCAAGTGAAATTTCCATTTTGTCATTTGTCATCAATATAGTTTGAGATAAAGGAGTTAGATACTATGGAACCCATGTATCCACCCACTCACACTGAATACAACTTTGACAAAAACAAGCCAATTGTCATGTCCAAATGGTCCATGTGCTTGCATTTGAGCTTCAAAACGAATGCATCTTTGAAGAATCTTTGATTGTATGAAAATCCAATTTGCCTCCCACTGTACCCTCCTCAACCAACCAAAAGAATTTGCGCACTGTTGAATCAAGTGTCCCTCCTTGTGACAATGTTGAACTACACCAATCAACAATAGAATGTGCATCACTAAATTTTTCTCCTGAAATCTTCAATTGCTCCTTAACTAGAGCTCTCTTTACACATGCACCTGCTCCATCATGCTCCCCTTTCCCATGCCCAACTTCAAAAAAACTCCAAATATTAGGTACACCCCTCTCTACATGCATTCTACTCAACCAATAAAACATACGAGCATTCTTGAATTGACCTGTGCAGTTATCTGACCAAATGAGATGTTGGCCCAGTGCTATATCATGCTCCTACAAGAACTCAAAAAAATTATCGAAACAATGTTGGACATACTCGGATGAGTGAGATCTATCATCACTCATATAAAAATGATACTCTCTGATTATCTTTCGATCCTCCTCTATACTATCAGGTGCATGTCTAAACATTATGTGGACAAAAATAACAATCTGAATGGAATTGTAATACTGAGATTGAATCTCGTTTTGTGGTTGCAATGTGTAGTTTTCTGCAAAATCAACCACCGATATAATAGTGCCAATCGGAAAAGAGTCCTTACGTATCCTGAATTGTTGATCCAACCACTTAGACCTATGACTATGCCTTGCATACTTGTAGAAAATATTGTCCTTAAAATCTGAAATAAAATCAACAACACTGCATTCTTTTGTAACCAACTCGCATCTAGAAACTTCGCCTCCACTCTGCAAAGTATATTTGACTGTCTCATATCTCTTTTTCTCAACAAGATTCTTTCCAAATTCATGTTCGGAACCCCATGAAAATATTGAACAAAATTTGACAAGCCACCACATTGTGAGCACTTCGTGTTTAAACAATCATTTCTATAGAAAAAGGAACCATCATCTCTAGAACATAAAAAATAGATCTAGCAAGTCCCTTGATGATTTCAGAAGAAGCATTGAACCACACTCCTGCAACATTTCATTAGTATGCAAAGTAGAATGGATATAGCATAATAGTTCATGGTACATTGAAAAATCCACATGGTATTTGCAACAACAAGTATTACAAATCTTAAGAGGCACACAATAAAATGGCTTCAAACCTTGAAAAGTCCTTTGCGAGATTTCCATATTTGGATGTGTTTCAATAAATTTGTTGAACAACATTGTTTGGCTTGATTCCAATAAATTTTTAGGATGCGGTGTACGGTCTCGATTGCCAATTCTTAACTTTAAAACATCCTTTGCATTGGGTGATACTCTAGAGTTATCATGCCAAAATTGTTGAATCACCTTCTTTACATTATCGGTTAGCTTCTTATCAACACTTGGAAGCCTCCCGACAAAAGCCCATGTATCATTTTGAAGAGGATCATCTATTCTTTCTCTTCTTACAAGTGCTCTATCTAGAGTTTTACGATTTACTTCAAAATCAATACAAAAACGTCTCATAAAGCGAGCCTTTTTCAATTGATGGCTTACTAGGGTAGTTGTAATGACTCTTCGAGCAACTCTCTTATCTTTTTCCTTGTTATTTTTTGCAATAGACTTGAGAGCATTAAAAAGATTTTTGACAATAATAGAATTTTTTTCACTCTTCTTGTTCACATGAATCTTCAATTTGGCTAGAAAAGGTCTCATCTTTTGCATCTTTAGCAATTGTACAAAAAGTTGGAATTGCTCGGTCAATGTCTTATCACTAAAATATTGGTTGAAAAGTCTTCTATCCCACAACCGAATAGTTCGTGTTGACCTCTTGCCTTCAAAATTGTTTATAATATTATCATCAATTTGAATTTACCATTTAGGGGTCCTTGAAGGTCTTGAATTTGGAATATGTCTTTCTTCCACACAAGGTTCTTCATTTCTCATGTAATCTGGTGAAACATAATTTACACTTGCTTCAATATTATGTTCAACATCTTCATTTCCAAAATTTTCACCTTGAACATTTTCAATATCAATTTGAATAATTTCATTCCCAATTTCAATATCATGTTCAACATCTTCAATTCCAACATTTTCACCTTGAACATTTTCATTATCAATTTCAATATTTTCATTCCCAATTTGAATATCATGTTCAACATCTTCAATTCCAACATTTTCACCTTGAACATTTTCAATATCAATTTGAACATTTTCATTCCCAATTTCAATATCATGTTTTGCATTTTCACCTTGAACATATTCAATTTCCTCTTCACTTGAAAGACCATAGGGCTCAAGTTCACCAATATTTAACATACCTTGTCTTTTCTTCCTATGAACTTCTCCATCTCTTTGTCTATATTCTGATATTTGTTCTTTTGTAAGCTTTCTCTTATGCTTTTGCTTCCGACGATTTCTTTTCCCCATTATACCTCGTAAAAGATGCTAAAAAATCATTCCTTATGACAAATTTGAGTACAAGATGCTCCAAAAAGTTGATCTTTGTCTCTTCTTGTCTGAAACCGCGCGTTTGTCGCCTGCACAATGCTGCAAACATAATGTAGGGTCCATTGGAATGCACAAAAATGACCCACATGGAGTTTTTCTATGGTCCACAAATCTGATATCCCATCCAATCGGATATTTGATATAGAAAACATTTTAAAATGTTTTGCAACGGCAATATTCTAGCTCTACACATTGGAGTTTCACAAATCAAATATCCGATTTTTGCCCACATAGACCTAAGGGTTAATGGTAGAGAGTGGGAGAGTGGTAGATTGAGAGAGGGAGAGGGAGAGAGGGAGAGAGAGAGTGAGAGGGAGAGTGGGAGAGTGGGAGAGGGAGAGATGGAGATGGAGAGAGAGATGGAGAGAGAGAGAGAGAGAGATAAGG